>JAOTOL010000605.1:0-93762 GCA_034440575.1 Imbricaverruca yamaguchii | reverse complement strand
GGGTCGTGCTGCTGCGGTCGCAGCGTGGTGCAGTAAAGCCAGCGACCTGGCTTCACTCGCGCCGCTCAACAGGGCCCGAGGAGTGCCGCCGGCCAACATCCGACCAGGGAAGCGGTGGTCCTGTGTGCAGTAGCGGTGCCACAGACCTACAGCGGACCAGGGCAGCGGTGGTCCTGTGTGCAGTACCGTCTTCAGAACAGGGCCCGGCGGTGCCACAGACCTACAGCGGACCAGGGCAGCGGAGGTCCTGTGTGCAGTACCGTCTTCAGAACAGGGCCCGGGGGTACCACAGACCAGAGCGGCGGTGGTCCTGTGTACAGTACCGTCTTCAGAACAGGGCCCGGGGGTACCACAGACCAGAGCGGCGGTCGTCCTGTGTACAGTATCGTCTTCAGAACAGGGCCCGGCGGTGCCGCAGACCTACAGCGGACCAGAGCAGCGGAGGCTCTGTGTGCAGTACCGTCTTCAGAACAGGGCCCGGGGGTGCCACAGACCTACAGCGGACCAGGGCAGCGGAGGTCCTGTGTGCAGTACCGTCTTCAGAACAGGGCCCGGCGGTGCCACAGACCTACAGCGGACCAGGGCAGCGGTGGTCCTGTGTGCAGTACCGTCTTCAGAACAGGGCCCGGCGGTGCCACAGACCTACAGCGGACCAGGGCAGCGGAGGCCCTGTGTGCAGTACCGTCTTCAGAACAGGGCCCGGCGGTGCCACAGACCCAGCGGCCAGCAGCGGAGGCCCTGTGTACAGTACCGTCTTCAGATTAGGTCCGCGGCGCTACCACTACGCCAAGCAGCGGTGGTCCTGTGTACAGTACCGTCTTCAGATTAGGTCCGCGGCGGTACCACAGACCAGAGCAGCGGTGGTCCTGTGTACAGTACCGTCTTCAGATTAGGTCCGCGGCGCACCACTATCGCCGCTGCGGTGGTCCTGTGTACAGTACCGTCTTCAGAACAGGGCCCGGCGGTACCACAGACCAGAGCAGCGGTGGTCCTGTGTGCAGTATCGTCTTCAGAACAGGGCCCGGGGGTACCACAGACCAGGGCAGCGGTGGTCCTGTGTACAGTATCGTCTTCAGAATAGGGCCGCGGCGGTGCCACAGACCAGGGCAGCGGTGGTCCTGTGTACAGTATCCGTCTTCAGAATAGGGCGCGGGGGTGCCACAGACCAGAGCAGCGGTGGTCCTGTGTACAGTATCGTCTTCAGATTAGGTCCGCGGCGCACCACTATCGCCGCTGCGGTGGTCCTCAGCCAGACCAGGGCAGCGGTGGTCCTGTGTACAGTACCGTCTTCAGATTAGGTCCGCGGCGCACCCATGCGCGCGGTGGTCCCACAGACCAGGGCAGCGGTGGTCCTGTGTACAGTACCGTCTTCAGATTAGGGCCGCGGCGCACCACTATCGCCGCTGCGGTGGTCGTCCTGTGTACAGTATCGTCTTCAGATTAGGTCCGCGGCGCACCACTATCGCCGCGGCGGTGGTCCTGTGTACAGTACCGTCTTCAGATTAGGTCCGCGGCGCACCACTATCGCCGCTGCGGTGGTCCTGTGTACAGTACCGTCTTCAGATTAGGTCCGCGGCGCACCACTATCGCCGCTGCGGTGCGCCTCAGCCGGGTCAACGGCGTACGACCATTGACAAACTGCGAACGTCGCTGTCACCGTTGGCGGGTACAGTGTGACAGCCTGTCACCGTCTGCAGCTTGGTGTCGCAGCTTGTGATCATTGACAGGCCAGTGTTACAGACTGGCTAGTGTGCCAGCCTATCACCGTCAACAGGCGTTGTGTGACGGCCTGTCACCATTGGCAGGTGTGGTGTGACGGCCTGTCACCATTGACAGGTGTTGTGTGGCGGTCTGTCACCGTTGCCAGGTGTTGTGTGACGTCTTGCCGTCGTTGTCGGGTGTGGGGTGTGACGGCCTGTCACCATTGGCAGGTGTTGTGTGGCGGTCTGCCACCGTTGTCAGGTGTTGTGTGACGTCTTGCCGCCGTTGTCGGGTGTGGGGTGTGACGGCCTGTCACCATTGCCAGGTGTTGTGTGACGTCTTGCCGCCGTTGTCGGGTGTGGGGTGTGACGGCCTGTCACCGTTGACAGGTGTACGTTGACGAGGACATGGTGACCACCATCACCGACGGCGGCAGCTTCGGCGAGCTGGCGCTCATCTATGGCACACCGCGGGCGGCCACCGTCAAAGCCCGCTCCGACGTCAAGCTGTGGGCCATCGACCGCGACACCTACAGACGGTACGTCCGCGCACTGGTACACGTACGCGTGGTACGTCCCGGTACCGGTACACGTATACACACCGCGGGCGGCCACCGTCAAAGCCCGCTCCGACGTCAAGCTGTGGGCCATCGACCGCGACACCTACAGACGGTACGTCCGCGCACTGGTACACGTACGCGTGGTACGTCCCGGTACCGGTACACGTATACACACCGCGGGCGGCCACCGTCAAAGCCCGCTCCGACGTCAAGCTGTGGGCAATCGACCGCGACACCTACAGACGGTACGTCCCGGTACCGGTACACGTACGCGTGGTACGTCCTGGTACCAGTACACGTATACATGGTGCATGGTAATGTACTGGTACATGTACACGTGGTACGTCCCGGTACCGGTGCACGTACACACGGTGCACGGTAGTGTACTGGTACACATGGAGACGGTACATCCCGGTGCTGGTGCACGTACACATGATATGTCCGTGTACTGGTACACGATGGTGTACTGGTACACGTACACATGGTAAACGGTAGTGTACTAGTACACGCACAGACGGTACGTCCGCGTACTGTTGCACGTATACATGGTACGTCCCGGTACCGGTACACGTACACATGGTACACGGTGATGTACTGGTACACATACAGACGGTACGTGATGGTGAATTGGTACACCTACAGGCGGTACGCGGTGGGTGGTGTACTGGTACGCATACGGGCAGTACCTGGGCACAACATGCGCAATAGGAAAACAAAACAGGGCACGCAACAGGAAGCACAAATAGTAGGATTTGTTTAAACGCCAGTAGTTGCTCCGAACCACTTGGCCCCGCAGCAAACACAATCGGGGCAGCGGTGCACAGTCGCCGGCGGCCGCTCGTTTTAATTTGTGGCACAATTTATGATGATTGCAACCCCAGCTCTGTGGCCGCATAACAGCCGTAGTGCGTTTCTGGTGCTGCATTGAAAACGGTGACTTCCAAACAGCCAAGTGGAAACTCCAAACAGATTCTGACGCGCCTGTTCAGAGTTGGAGTGGTTGCAGAGTGGTCGGGAGCTGACAGGAGTGACAAGTGCTCGGTACTTGTTGTCCGGATACTTGTAAAGCGCTAGTTTAATCATGCCCGAAGATCCCAGAAATGATAGTTGTTGAGCGACTGCTGCCTTGTTTTCTGCCATGGGTTGCACAGGCTTTCAGAGAATGGGAATATGTGGTTCTCGTGAAGCCGCCAATGCGATGGCGAGCTCGGTCGTCAGCTGGGTCGCCAGTTCTGTCGCCAGCTCAGTCGTCAGCTGGGTCGCCACCTCGGTCGCCAGCTCAGTCACGGCTCACTAGGCTGGCACATCTTGCGTCTGTCCTGCAAAGCAAGCCCTCGAGTGTAGCGTTTCGTTGCACTCCAGTAACACTCCGGATGTTAGCAACGATCTGCTCCGAGACAGAAGTGGAGGCTCGTGTGCATCTGCCGTTGCCATTGCAACACGTTGGCCTGAGCGCGGCGCCACGAGCTGACGTGTCTCGGTCGCTCCCCCAGCCTTTCCCTCGCCCTCTTCGTTGCCTTCGTATGCAAGGTGTGTGATACTCTGAGTGAGAAGTGAACATGTGAAGAAGTGTTCTAGTGAAGAAGTGAACAAACTAGTGAAGTGTACGAGTAAAAATAAAAGAAGAAAAAGTGGCATAGTGATCTAAACCGACGTACTTATACGCTACACGTGCGCAAAGTTTACACAACAGTGATTGGACTCCTACAAACTGAGTGTGTGCTGAAGTAACAGCGCCCTTCTCCATAGTTCAAGCATCAGCTACTGCCCGTGCCCAGTCTTCTTTCCTGCACTGCAGCTGAGAAGAAATTGATTGGACTGACGACTTGGTGCCGCTCAGAATTATTGTGACTCTAACAACAGTGACGTCTACCTCCTATCGTCTATCTTCAGCTCTACCAGTCTTCCATCTTCAGCTCTACCGGTCTTCCATTTTCAGCTCTACCATGCATACAGACATCATCAGGTTTCTGCTAACCATCGCCCTGGTCCAAATGTTCAACGCCATCACGTCCCCCGGTCAGCAACGCGCACGCAGCCGCCCCGTACGCGACGCCATCAACTACGCGACCTTGACTCCCGCCAGTCACCACCCTCGCATCTGCAGAACGAGAAACCAGACCGTCGGCGTTACCATGACAACGCCAAAGAAAACACGACGGGGCAGGCGCGGCGCCAGGGGTGGCAGACGACGGGGATCACGGGGCGGAACGAGCCAAGCGACGGTTCAGGAGCGCAAAGGGCAGCTGCACCTGGGACTCATAAATGCCCAATCTATGAAACCTAAGCTACTTGAGCTACAACACGACTTTCTTTCTTACTCTCTAGACCTAGCTGTGGTGACTGAGACCTGGCTGCGACCTAGCACCCCCACGCGTCTCATTAACTTCCCTGGTTACCAGTTAAAACGTGCGGACCGGCCTGACTCTAGTGGCTACGGTGGGGTGGCGATTATCGCCAAGTCAGCGCTTACTATTACCGTTTTGAAAATTTATACGCTTCCAAACTCGAGCTCCAAATTAGAATCACTCTGGACCAAAGTCAAAGGTAAAAGCGGAAGGTATTTCATTCTGGCGGCAATCTATCGACCTCCTCGTAACAGTCTACCTGCCTTAAATGTTGACTTCGCTGAGCTCGAAAGACAGGTTCAATTGGCGACACTGAACTTTACCGGCACTTTCTACCTCGCAGGTGATCTAAATTGCAATCTTCTCGACACGGCAAATTGTCCCAGCAAAACACACCTGCTTGAGTTCGTCAGAAACTATTCACTTACCGTGATAGTGAAGCGCCCTACATTCTCCACAGGCTCTTTATTGGATGTCATCATAACAAATTCACCCACCTCTGTCGACAGACCCAAAGTGAGTTTCTGCCACTACAGTCCCCACAAATTTATCACATGTTCAATTAAAGTAAACAGGCCTGCCTCAGTTAACACCGTGATAAAATCACGTTCTTTCGGACGAGTGGACACCTCCGAACTGACCCTTGACCTTGGTGAGATCGACTGGGTCCAGGTCACTGGTCGCATCTCAGTAACCGATAAATGGGACACACTGCTGAGATTGCTGACACCTATCCTCGACGAGCACCTGCCACTCAGAAACATCAAAATTCGGAACCCAACAGCACCACATGTTAGCGAAGCTACCAAACATCTCATGCATCGGCGAAATGTAGCCTTGCGCTTACAAGATAGAAACACTTACAAAATACTTAACCGACAAGTTCGATCAGCTATTAGAGCTGACTGTAGGGAAGAGATTAGCGGAAAGATAGCTCAAAAAGGCCCATCAGCTGCGTGGCGTGCTATCAAGCCTATTATCGATACAAAAAAGGATCTCACAGAGTACAACCTCAGGTTCTACCTGAGCAGCTAAATCATTATTTTGTTAGTGTCGGACCAAAAATATCAGCAGAAGTCAAACTCCAGGCAAACATGCTTGAACACACATCTCCCAGTTGTCGGCTATCGCGCGTCTCTACCAGCTCCTATAAAGTATCACCCATATCTCTTGAACAGCTAGCCAATATCGTCATAAACATGAGAAGCACAAGTGTGTGCGGACCCGACGGGATCTGTATTAAGGTCATCAAATTTCTGTTCTTTTTTATCGGCGAAGTGCTGCTTGACATTATAAACACATGCCTGACTACAGCTGATATACCCTCCACTTGGAAACAGTCAATAGTAACTCCCATTCACAAATCAGGAGATCCTTCGGATCCCTCTAATTTTAGACCCATCTCACTGGTTCCGGTTATCGCCAAGATCACTGAGAGAGTAGTGGAGAAACAACTCTATCACTACCTAAACTCAAACCACCTACTGGCCCAAACTCAGCACGGCTTCAGACCACGCCACTCTACGGAAACCGCCCTTATCTCAGTCACGGACGAAATACTAGCAGCAATGGACCGTTCGGAAGTAGCTCTCCTTTGCATTCTGCATCTCAGTAAATGTTTCGATGTAATAGACCACACCAAACTGATCACTAAACTTCAACTCCATGGAATCGATACCGACTGGTTTAAAGCATATCTGGGAGGTCACACGCAGGCTGTTAGGATCTCAGATCAACACGGAAACAGGCATCTCTCCTCCTTTCTCCCAAACAACATAGGTGTCTTTCAAGGCTCATCATTAGGTCCACTTCTCTATTGCATCTTTTCGAACGACCTCAGTCTGCACGTCCCGGTAGCACATGTCACCCAGTTCGCAGACGACACACAGGTTCTCATCTCCGGTCGGAAATCTGATCTCCCAAATTTGATAAGTCAGATGGAGACATGCCTGAGCCAACTCTACGACTACTTCCTGGATAACGGCTTGAAGGTGAACCCGACCAAAACTCAGCTTCTTACTCTCGGATCGCGTCAAAATCTGCGCAATATTACCCCGATACGAGTGTGCTTTAGGGACGCCGTGATAGATGAGAAACATTCGTGTAAGAACCTTGGGGTAACATTTGATCGCCACATGTCTTGGGATTCCCATGTAGCTGTTGTTGTCCGGAAGTGTACTGGGTTCCTTCTGGCCCTGAACCATCTGCGTCACCATCTGCCGACCAGCACCCTCTTCACTATAGTCAATAGCCTAGTTATATCCAATATCCGATACTGCATATCTGTTTACGGGAACGGGTCGTCAGCAAATATCCACAGACTAGACAAGATCATTAACTTCGCCACTAGAGTCGTGTCAGGTCTCCGAAAATTTGAGCATATTACTGATGTCCGAAACGAGTTGGGTCTCCTCACTGCAGCTGATCTGTACCTATTTCACAGTCTCACTTTGCTCCACAAGATCATTCTGACGGGTGAACCTACGCACATTGCCGGTGAAATCACTTCAAACTCTACCCTGTGAAGCCGTCACACACGTGCAGACGACCATCTGCGCCTGCCAGCCATACACAGAGAGGCTGGCCGCAGGAGATTTCTCTACTCGTCTGTCTTCCACTACAACAAACTTCCTACTGAAACTAAAACATCGAGGCTGTCTAACTTCAAGAAACATGCACTAGCATATCTCCACGAACAACACTAGTCCCACAAAAAAAACTTACAACATGGATATGTGTACACTACGAAGTCACCTTTAGGCCATCGCTTTCCTATCACTTATACAAGCCACTCGTGTATAGCTCGTGTTGCAAGTACGGTGTATGCAGTGCGGAAAGTGATATGGATATTGTATTATGTTGGCGTACGAATGTTTGTTGCGCATCTGCTCCCACTATTGACCACACATCTATCCTTTCTTTGTAAATATCTGTGAGTTCATCCCAGACTGTCCGTAACAGCCACTGCACGTGGAGGACATGTATTGTTAAATAAATAAATAAATAAACACCAAGATATTGGTGTTCGACATAATAAAACCAGTCAAAATATTGGTATGGCCATGCTACCCGGATATTTTGACGACCCTGCTAATAATCACACAGCTCTGGTATTCACTTTGCATTTGTACAGAACGCCAGGTGTCTTTAAAGAAGGAAGGAAGGAAATAAAGGAAACTTATCCAAATACCGTGGCGTTCCGTCGAGTTTCGCACGGCCGTGGTTTTACCAGCGCCCACGGGTGCCCGAGTCAGACCTTCGCGCCGCATGTTATACTGACCGTGCCACTCTGTTCCCAGTATTCTCATGGGATCCACGATACGAAAACGAAAAATGTACGAAGAGTTCCTGAGCCGAGTCTCGATACTGGGTGAGTGCGCTGTGTGGTGGGTACTCGGTGCTGGGTGAGTGCGCTGTGTGGTGGGTACTCGGTGCTGGGTGAGTGCACTGTGTGGTGGGCACTCGGTGCTGGGTGAGTGCGCTGTGTGGTGGGTACTCGGTGCTGGGTGAGTGCACTGTGTGGTGGGCACTCGGTGTTGGGTGAGTGCACTGTGTGGTGGGTACTCGGTGCTGGGTGATTGCACGGTATTGTGGGTACTCTACTAAGAGTTGGGTGACTTGTGGGATGCATCTGAAGAGTGCTCGTGGATGTAGTTCGGGTCGCAGTGATAGCCTAGTTTGTGTGCGAGGTTCGAAAATCAAGCATATATTGTGACGTCTCAGTGTGTCACATTTTCACATCCCAAGTGCGGAAGGTGTGTTGGGGGTGGGGGGGGGGGGCTGGAACGTCTGGCACGCTGGTTGCACGTGTTATATGATTTTTATCTGACGCGTATAGTTACAAGTGTTTGGAAGCGATAGTATGAAATGCTGACATTCCATGCCTGGAGGCTGGAGCAGTGCTGTGCCTGGGTGTGGTGTCAGTGGCGCCACCTGCGAATGATTACGCGCTAGTGGTGTGCTTGCGATAGCGATTAAGGAAGTAGGACATGGCTCTCGATAGGCCGGGTGGCTAAGGTAGGCTGAAAGGCTGATGCCGTCTGTGAGGATGCAGGAGTGTCGTGAGAGTGAATGAATCAGGCCGCACAAAATGACGAGGCAGACAGCAGTGTGGGTTGGTGACGATGGTGCCGATAAGTGAAAGAAAGCAGTGTGGGTTGGTGACGATGGTGCCGAGGAGCGAGAGTGTCCGTGCGATGCCCCAGAAGCCCAGCGTGCTGTTGACTATCACCCCGTACATTACTGCGTTGTGATAACACTCATGATTTTGAGATTGTGGAGAGCCTGAACAAGGCGGCTGACGTAATGCTGTAGAGAATCTGGACAGGGCGTCGGATTGTGTTGACGTTGCAGATAGCCTGGACAATGAGTCTGACGATCCTGTAATGATGCAGAGCATCTGAACAAGGAGTCTGACGATGGTGTGATGCTGCAAGTAATTTGGACAGGGCGTCTGATGTGTTATGGCGTTGCAGATTATCTGGACAGGACTTCTGTGTTATGACGTTGCAGAGAATCCGGTCGTCCAGAATCCAGTGAATCAGGGCGTCTGACGGTGTTGTGCTGTTGCAGAGAACCTGGACAAGTGGGAGCGTCTGACGGTGGTGTGATGTTGCAGAGAACCTGGACAAGTGGGAACGTCTGACGGTGATGTGATGTTGCAGAGAACCTGGACAAGTGGGAACGTCTGACGGTGGTGTGATGTTGCAGAGAACCTGGACAAGTGGGAACGTCTGACGGTGATGTGATGTTGCAGAGAACCTGGACAAGTGGGAGCGTCTGACGATGGTGTGATGTTGCAGAGAACCTGGACAAGTGGGAACGTCTGACGGTGATGTGATGTTGCAGAGAACCTGGACAAGTGGGAGCGTCTGACGGTGGTGTGATGTTGCAGAGAACCTGGACAGGTGGGAGCGTCTGACGGTGGTGTGATGTTGCAGAGAACCTGGACAAGTGGGAGCGTCTGACGGTGGTGTGATGTTGCAGAGAACCTGGACAGGTGGGAGCGTCTGACGATGGTGTGATGTTGCAGAGAACCTGGAAAAGTGGGAACGTCTGACGGTGATGTGATGTTGCAGAGAACCTGGACAAGTGGAAGCGTCTGACGGTGGTGTGATGTTGCAGAGAACCTGGACAAGTGGGAGCGTCTGACGGTGGTGTGATGTTACAGAGAACCTGGACAAGTGGGAGCGTCTGACGGTGGTGTGATGTTGCAGAGAACCTGGACAAGTGGGAGCGTCTGACGGTGGTGTGATGTTGCAGAGAACCTGGACAAGTGGGAGCGTCTGACGGTGGTGTGATGTTGCAGAGAACCTGGACAAGTGGGAGCGTCTGACGGTGGTGTGATGTTGCAGAGAACCTGGACAAGTGGGAGCGCCTGACGGTGGTGTGATGTTGCAGAGAATCTGGACAAGTGGGAGCGCCTGACGGTGGTGTGATGTTGCAGAGAACCTGGACAAGTGGGAGCGTCTGACGGTGGTGTGATGTTGCAGAGAATCTGGACAAGTGGGAGCGTCTGACGGTGGCCGACAGTCTGGAGCCGGTCTCGTTCGCCAGCGGCGAGACGATCGTGAAGCAGGGCGAGCCCGGCGACGACTTCTTCATCATCCTGTCCGGCACGGCCGCCGTGCTGCAGTACAGGGCCGAGGGCGAGGAGCCCGTGGAGGTCGGCCAGCTGGGCGCCAGCGACTACTTCGGTGAGCGCGCCCGAGCTGGACGGAAACATTGCGGCGGACGCGTCCTTGCACTCAAATCAGTAACAAAGGAAGGTCGATGAGCGCGAAATATCCACAAGCAGTTCAGGCGCCCTTAGCCCCAAATAAACAAACAGAGGAAGGTTGATGTTATCATTACAGGTATGCATGCTGAGAAATCAGCCGAGCGTAGAGGGATTGCTATATTCAATATCGCCTGTGGTCGGGAAGGCCGATAAGCTCCGGGATTCGTTCAACATGCGAACATGGCGCCAGTTAGAAGGGGGAGGTAGTGACTTGATGCGAGGCCCAGTGCGATGATCAGCCTGTTTGCTAGCTGACACTCTAGTCTTGCACTCGTGAGGTTTATGGTGTCAGCAACGATAGCTGTTTAGCAATTTCGGCACCTTGAGTTAGTTTGCCCGAGCAACCTTTCTGGGCGATATTTGGTGTGCTTGTGTATGTGCGAGAGGGTAACTGAGCACATAGTTAGAGGAACGTGGGAGCTCATGCGGCATGCTACCTCCCCTCCACATTCCGCGATCTTAGTCATGGTCCCATGGGACAAAATGGCACTGGCCCCTCCACTTTTCACAAACGACCTGACACCTCTGGCTGGGTGCATATCGCTGTTGTTACGTACTTAGCGAGAATGTTAAGCCCTGGGTGAAATTAACCGTTCTAAATACGATGCACTCGGGTATGAGTTGATAGACACGTACGGACGGAAGGCTTTTGTGCACTCACATGACGTCATTATTTGCGCCGATCGCAATCTTCACTACCACGACGAATCGGCGCGCCCTTAAGCCCAAATAGTCAATCAGTCAGTCAATCACAACCTTGAACCAGAGGCGGCTGGACAGCGGTCGGTCGGCGGACTTAGCACCACTTCAGTTTCTATATTGTCTAATGATTTTCCAATATTATTTTTTCATCGGAGGCGATTGCCAATTTTCAACATTGTGAACATATTTCCTTACAATATGCGCCAGGGTGACGTATGGCGGTGGAGTTGCCAGGCGAGATCGCCAGGTCTAACTGACTGACTACCTCGCCAGGCGAGATCGCTCTGATGCTGGACCGGCCCCGCGCCGCCACCGTGGTCGCACGCGGCGATCTCAAGTGTGTCAAACTCGACCGTGGCAGGTGAGTGTGTGTGTGTGTGTGCGTGACGTCACCCTGGGCGGCCGGGTGGCGGTCACTGCCCGGCCCGGGCGGGCGGCCCTTTGCCGCACGGCCTATTGACAGGACGTTTTCGGCCACGCGCCCTTAAGTCCAAATAATCAATCAATCAAACAGGAAATTTTCGAGCGATTTGGAGTTGTGTGTAGCTTGGTCGTAACTTTTGCGTTTTTTGTGATGGCAGCTAACGTTTGGAAATATACATCACTCTGTATGAGCTCACGAGGGGTGAAGGAATAAAGTGAAGACGAGATGATGCATTGCATGAGCGGGCGAGATGATTCTACGGACGGCCATGACGGCTGATATTAATGCGTCCTGTCCGGCACTCAATACCTGACGCGCAGCCGACATCCACACCGCTGGGAGTTGTTCTCCCGTCAGTTCCGCGGGGCACTGGCCGTCGGCGTCTGTCTGTGTACCCGCCGCGGCCACGAGCCGAGGGACAGCGTACCGTTACCAGCCGGGGGGGGGAAGGGCGAATGTCGGTGCTGCTGCAGAGCATGCTGTCCGGTGTTGTGCCCCTGCTGTTTGGTTGCCGGCGTGGCCACCAGGAACGCCGCTCTTCTGTCGGAACCCACTCGATACATGTTCTCCTGTCGTGCTATTAGTGGATTGGCCTCGCGATTGCGAGGGTCAGTACGGCCGCCCCTTCCTTTCCTTCATTCGGCATCCTTCACATTCGCCGCAGCCGTGCCTGGAAACCAGCCAGTCAGTCGTGGAAGAAGTATGTTGTAAATGTTATGCGCGAGAGCAGCGCCTTGTGCCCAGCTCATATTCACGTATGTGTGGTTGGAGTCGGGGGTTATTGTACTGTTGTGTGGTGCGCCATGGTTTGCAGTAGGGTGTGTCGTGTACTGTTGGTGTGTTATGGTCTGCAGTAAGCTGTGTCGTCCACTGTTGTGCACCATGGTTTGCAGCAGGCTGTGTCGTGTACTGTTGTGGTGCGCCGTGGTCTGCAGTAGGGTGCGTGTAAAAAAATCGCTCCCTACCGCGCTCCGATACAAAAAATGATCAGCGATACACTTCACGGGGGGCGTAGAATGCCCCTCCCCCCCCCCCCACACACACACACACGCACACACCCCGAAGCTGGGCGGATTACGACTGGTATCTGCGCATAAGTGCAGACGTAGACGACGAAGTATGCTTAGTAGAAGTAGGTGCGCTGAGCCCAAGGAGAACGGCTAGCAGAACTGTTGTGTTATGTGTCGGTGGAGTGTTAAGTGCAGGCTGGGTCGAGCCCCACCGACTACCGCCACGTTACATATAGACGCGTCGGCGGCAGACCGTCTCGCGCCACTTGGCGTCCGGGGGGCTTCCGGAGGGCGGACATTTAGCAGTCGACTCGGACCCGCGCGCGTGCAGCGCGATGTGACGTGATGCGTGGCGTGGTGGGCTGACGCGGCGCCCTGTTGCAGGTTCGAGCGGGTGCTGGGACCGTGCGCCGACATCCTGAAGCGCAACATCACACAATACAACAGCTTCGTCTCCCTCACCGTGTAGGGCCGCCGCCGCCGCAGGGAAGCTCCGGTGGTGTCTGTCAGCGCCGGGGCTAGCCGGTTCGCGGGCCCCGCGCCGCGTTCGATTAACCCGAGGGAGCGCAGGACGGGGAGGGGAGGGCAGGGGGGATTATTTGCAATGCCACCGGCTGGCCGACTGTTGCGTTTGTACGGCGACCGAGACGTACGTTGCGTTTGTATGGAGGCCGAGACGCGCGCCGTGCGGCCGTTAATTGGGACGGGACGAGCGAGCGAGCGCGCGCACGCACCACGGCAGAGGATGCCGCCGCCACGCCGCAGCCAGGCGACACGACGGAGACAGGAGACAGGTCAGGAGAGGATCCTACACGCCGGGAGCCGGCGGATCGGGAGACCCCGACAGGTCGGCGCGGATCCAGGCCGATCCGAGCCCGGTGTCGGCGGGTCGACGGATGGTCGGGGCGCGAGCGGCCCGGTCCGGGCGGCACCTCGGCCTCTACGCGGGGCCCGGTCTGGCTGAGAGTCGTCCACGCTGCCGAGCCAGCGATGTCGCCGTCGGATCGCAGCGGCCGTCTGGTGTGGGCGCCGCGCCAGTCTGGAACAGTAGCCGGTGCCGTCGGCGGCGACACCTGTCTGAGGCAGCAGTCTGTCCAGGCGCCGGTGTCGGCGGCAGCAGTCTGCCTGGGCGCTGGTGTCCGCAGTGACCTGTCTGAGGCAGCAGTCTGTCCAGGCGCCGGTGTCGGCGGCAGCAGTCTGCCTGGGCGCTGGTGTCCGCAGTGACCTGTCTGAGGCAGCAGTCTGTCCAGGCGCCGGTGTCGGCGGCAGCAGTCTGCCTGGGCGCTGGTGTCCGCAGTGACCTGTCTGAGGCAGCAGTCTGTCCGGGCGCCGGTGTCGGCGGCAGCAGTCTGCCTGGGCGCTGGTGTCCGCAGTGACCTGTCTGAGGCGGCAGTCTGTCCGGGCGCCGGTGTCGGCGGCGACTGTCTGAGGCAGCTGTCTGTCCGGGCGCCGGTGTCGGCGGCGACTGTCTGAGGCGGCAGTCTGTCCTGCGCCTCCGTCGGGCGCCTCCGTCGTCGCGTGCGCGCGTGTCCTTACCGCCCAGCTAGATTATCGTGGGCTCTGGTAGGTTTGGAGATAACAAATACAGCCAGTTGGTGCCACTGAACGTGTGTATGAACGTACGCGTCGGCCCGACTTCCGGTCGATGGCGTGTCGCGGCGACAACACAACGGAAGCAACGACTAACTTGACACGAACGATGAAAAACGCCGACTGCGACGACTTGCACAATGGTAGCCAGCAACTACTTGGTGTCAAACTGAACACTGGAATAACATTGTCCTGGTGTCTGTCAGCATACGTGGCATGGACGCGTAGTATATGCCATTAATTTATCGTAGTTGTGAAATCATGCATGAATTATTGAATAAACTTAGATATTCATTCATGCGACTAGGCGGCGAACAAAACGGACGGATTTGACTAAGTTAAATATCACTGTCCAGCGCACCATGAACCACTCTTTGATCCGGTAGCCAACAACCCAACCGAGAACTGATCACCATCGGCTGTGGCACAGCTGCAACAGACTAGCTGACGGCCGACAGTTGCAACATATTGCCGATAGTTGCAGTGGTTACAGCCGGCAGCTGCAACAGACTGCCGACAGCTGTACCGCTGGGGAAGGCCAACAATGACGTACCTGGCCGTCAACTGTCCGCTCTCCTCCACCTGGGGGCCGTGGCACGCGAGTGCGCCACATCTGGCTCCAACTGCCGACGCAGCCTAACCGCACGCCAACAGTCAGTGCGTGAAAGGCGCGTTGGAATGCGTGGCACGGTTCTCACTCGTCCAACACGGTGTCCAATTTTTTGCGTCGGTATTGCGAGCCGCCGACGGAGATTGGGTTTGATCAGTGTCACGGCGAGACGGTTACAGGTGGAGGATCTCCTTGACAAACGTGACGCTCGACTCCAGCCCCGGGCGGTCGCGGAGGATCTGTCGCACCAGCATCCGCACACTCTTGTACTTCTCGTCGGCACTGTCCGCCTGCCGATCACAGCACGAGTCACAGAAGCGAGGCGGAGAGGCAAGACTCGTGTCTGGGGACCAATCGGAGAGGCGGAGCAATGCCTGGCATCCAATCAGAAGGAAAGCTATACAAGCCGTGTGGAGGAGCCAATCAAAGGGGAGAACGGTGTTGCAGAGATACCTTATTTGTGAAATAGACTGGCATATGCCACTCACTGAACACTGAATCGTCATCCTTCCCAAAGAAGCATCCCAAAATTGGGTACCTCAAAACACGCAAAATGGGTAGTTATATGTGAGTCATTGTCTTAAAACTGGGTTTAAAAGTACTTCAGTATTTTAAACATCATTGTTGCTATGACGATTTCGACATCCTGCTATACTCGCTTCGACACCTCACACGTAACGAGAAATATATATCTTAACACTAGTGTCGAGTACTCAGTCTGAGTAGCATGATTATTATTATCAGATGGGTTCTGGTCATCTGTCTCCCCTCTGATTGTCTCCTCAGGATTGTCCTGTCACATGATTGGCTGTCAGATATGGTCAGTATCCTCAGATTGGCTACTAAACACCTATCTCCCCTCTGATTGGCTCCTGAACACCTGCCTCCTCTCCGATTGGCTCCTCCGAACGTGTCCAGTCACCGATTGGCTGTCAGGTATGGCCAGTATTCTCAGATTAGCTACTGGACATTATCTGCATTCTGATTGGCTCCTGGACATCTAGATCCGTCTGGTTGGCTCCTAAATATCTAGCTCCCCTTCGATTGGCTCCTCCGAACGTATGTTGTCACCGATTGGCTATCAGGTATAGTTATCATTAGATTGGCTACTGCTGGCTGTTGATAATCACTATACCTGACAGCCATTTGGTGACGAGACACTCCCGGAGGAGCCAATCAGAGGGGAGACAGATGTCCAGTAGCCAATCTGATGATAATAACCATACCTGACAGCCGGTCTTTGACAGGATACGTCCAGAGGTCGATTAAGGGCGAGGATTGTGTCTGGCATTCAATAGAGGGCACAGGTATTGTGTCTGTCAGTCAACAGGGGGCATAGGGACTGTGTCTGTCAGTCAACAGAGGGCACGGGGACTATGTCTGCCAGTCAACAGAGGGCACAGGGATTGTGTTTGGCAGTCAACAGAGGGCACAGGGATTGTCTCCGTCAGTCAGCAGAGGGCACAGGGACTGTGTCTGTCAGTCAACAGAGGACGGGGACTATGTTTGCCAGTCAACAGAGGGCACAGGTATTGTGTCTGCCGGTCAGCAGATGACACATGGATTGTGTCTGCCAGTCAGCAGATGGCACATGGATTGTGTCTGTCAGTCAACAGAGGGCACAGGAATGTCCGGCGGCTCAGCAGAGGTTCCCGGTTGTTCCCGTAACGCATGGAACGCACACGGTGCAGCTCCAACCCGCGGCAACGACCAACCACCACCGCCCTGCTACCAACCACCACCGCCCTGCTGCCAACCACCACCGCCCTGTTACCAACCACCACCGCCCTATTGCCAACCACCACCGCCCTGCTGCCAACCGCCACCGCCCTGCTACTAACCGCCACCGCCCTGCTACTAACCGCCACCGCCCTGCTACCAACCGCCACCGCCCTGCTGCCAACCGCCACCGCCCTGCTACCAACCGCCACCGTCCGGCTACCAACCGCCACCGCCCTGCTACCAACCGCCACCGCCCTGCTACTAACCGCCACCGCCCTGCTACTAACCGCCACCGCCCTGCTACCAACCACCACCGCCCTGCTGCCAACCGCCACCGCCCTGCTACCAACCGCCACCGCCCTGCTACCAACCACCACCGCCCTGCTGCCAACCGCCACCGCCCTGCTACCAACCACCACCGCCCTGCTACCAACCACCACCGCCCTACTACCAACCACCACCGCCCTGCTACCAACCGCCACCGCCCTGCTGCCAACCGCCACCGCCCTGCTACCAACCGCCACCGTCCGGCTACCAACCACCACCGCCCTGCTACCAACCGCCACCGCCCTGCTGCCAACCGCCACCGCCAGCCGTGGTGATGGCGCAGCTGGTCTCAGAGCCGCGCTCCGGAACTCCAGTTACGTCCACTGTCTAAGCCAGTGAGTGAGCGCCAGTGATCGAACGGTGCCGCAAACGCTCAACTACACCAACTTCCAGCTGTAGTACCAATCCCCCGAACACAGCAGTCAGTCTCCAACTGTGGTGCCAACCTCCGACTGTGGTACCCACCTCCAGCTGCAGCCGCGACTCGGTGCGGATGATCGGGCTGTAGTGACCCTCCAGCAGACTCTGGTAGCACTTGGAGCTCAGCTGCTTCAGCACTATGCGACTCAGGTTCTGAAGCGACAGCGTTGAACAGGTGAGCGAGTCCAACACACGGGGACCCAGAGTTGAACAGGTGAGCGAGTCCAACACACGGGGACCCAGAGTTGAACAGGTGAGCGAGCCCAACACACGGGGACCCAGAGTTGAACAGGTGAGCGAGCCCAACACACGGGGACCCAGAGTTGAACAGGTGAGCGAGCCCAACACACGGGGACCCAGAGTTGAACAGGTGAGCGAGCCCAACACACGGGGACCCAGAGTTGAACAGGTGAGCGAGCCCAACACACGGGGACCCAGAGTTGAACAGGTGAGCGAGCCCAACACACAGGCACCGGCTGTATCCGGGACATAGCTGGTGGTCGAGAACGAGAGAAGGGTCGAGGCCCGACTCAGACACAGCATGCAATCGCATCAGCGGCTGAATCAGCCAAAAAATTGCCAGTTATGCATGGCGCAGGATTGAGAGATTGGCCATGGTGCTAGGGGGTGGGGTGGGGGGCGGTGTTTAGAGGCCTGCCGGACCATACAGGTTACCTCCGCCGCCTTTCAAGCGAGTGGGTTTTGAGTGGCAAGTGTACAGGAGTCTTAAGACTGGTTAAAAGTATTGCATTACATCGCAGTGGTGCTGAAGTTGAGGGCGGCGCCATCTCCCAGACATTTAGTCGTCTACGTTATTGCCGCGCAGGATAATGTGTAGCTGGGATGTGAGACTGAGTTTGAGAGTGACGAGAATGCTGATTTTCCCAGAGTGTTGGCATTAGTCTACTCCTGTCCAAGGGGACGAGTCGTAGAGGGGCAAGTCGCAGGTCTCACAATCGAAAGGTTGTGGGTTCGAGTCTCATCTGTCGCTACTATTCGGCCACGGTCAACCGGCGTGAGAGATTGGCGACCCTATGTAACAGAGTTTCTAAAAATGTACTGTTTGAACCGTAAAATATGTATACTGGCATAGTACCGTAATGCTGGCTCGTAACTGTAAATACTGTGACCCCGTAAGCCAGTCGACAGGCAACTCCTGAGCTGGAGCCGGCCGGTGGCTCGCCGACGTTCCGCGCGGCGGCCGGACGTGAGGCTAAAGTCCAATGGCCGGGCGCGTTGCGGTCATCTGCGGGGCGGCTAAATGTCACCGGACTGTCCGACGCCAGGTGGCATCGCCGTGCTACATCGGAAATGAAGCGTCATTCGACTACCAATTGGAATCGGGGCCTAAAATACGTCACTACTAGTGGCCAATGAGAGAGTGACGAATCTTCTTGAGGTGTGTGCAGCGCGGTGTGCCGGTGGCTCCAGACCACCGCTGGGAGAGCTCCCTTGACTGTCGAACGGCGCGGACCTGCTGTTCGGACGCCTCGATAAATGAAACATCTTCTGTCTTTCTGCCCCTAAATTAGAACTATTAGCGTTCACTGTCGTCGTTGTATGAATTTTCGTCTTTACCGTTTAATTGCCTTTAACTGCACAATACATTAAGTGCAGCATAATCGAACTTTCGGAGTTGTGACGCGCGGTTCTACTGGACTATATCACGTGCCTACAAGAACGACCCTTCACTACACCTACATGACTCAACGGTCGACGTGTTGTGAAACCAATAACAAACCCCACTTGTCGAACATCACCGAGGGATCTTTACCGTGGTAGTTGCTTGTAGTAGTTAGTAGCAGCCTGCATCCATGCAGTGATGTGCGAGAGGTTAGTACGTGGTTTTACAATTCGACTCCTCAATGTCCGTTGTATCTCTGGGTGACCGTATTACGTTGTGAATTACGAGGGAAATCGACTCGGCTATGTCCGATGGTATATATTGGTAATCGTTTTACGTCGCGCTAATTTCTTAATCAAGTCGGCTCATTTACGTCCGGCGACATCGTTAGTTAGCCATTTATTTACATCGGGAAAGCGAATCGGCCATGTACGTCTGACGCCACTCGTGAATGGGTATTTACGGTACTGCTACGAGTATGCACGGGCCTGCAGTCAGGCTCCTGCAGTCAGACAGGCTCCTACTCGATGAGTCTATGAACAGCTTGCATTCTGCCGGGTTGTACTTTGTACCCATTGCTTCTACTAGGCCCGCGATGTTGTTGCAGTAGACTAGAGAATGTTCTTCGTCGAAGGTAAAGTATTCTCTTAATTCTTTTTCGCGATTCCGATTCCAAAAGAATGTCGTTTCAGACGCCAGCAAATGTTTCTCGCGGAGCCGTGAATCCAGCAGCTGAGCAGATTCCTTGGACATGTTCAGGTCCCTCGTTAGGTCATTGAGCTCAGCTTGGTTCAACGGTACCGGTCGATCATTCTCGGTCGGTTCATATGCACCAGACGCGTCTGCGTCCATTTCATCCCCACTACAGTCGGAAGATGACTCGATGTCGACATCGGGTTCAGGGATGGGGATATCTGGACCATGAGGGACTGGCTTGATGCACATCCGGATATTTGACATGCTTCTGTTTCTTTCGATTTACTCCTTTCAGATCTGTCATACAAAAATAGCAGTAGGTGGTATGATCCTTTCCCTCCCGCCACACCATGGGAATGCCGAACGGCATGGATTTCCGGGTCTTGTTCTTCCAGGCTCGTAAGCCTTCCACACATGACTTGACATGACATGTATTACTTTAAAAGATAAGGCTTTGTCCCTTTTCTCCTGCGGACCAATTATCACTTCTCTCCGCTACTGATATATCATACTGCAGTGTGCATACTGATACATCAGTGTGTGAGTTGTTATCTTTGACGTAGTGCGAAAACTTGAGCTAATCGAGAAAAATGGATAGTATTTTCGGATTCATCACACGAAACAGCTGAGAAGAATTAGAAACTTAGAATTAGAATTAGAAAGAATTAATTGAATTAAATTAAATTAATTGATTGAATTAATTAATTAAAGAATTAGAACAGCTGAGAAACTTCCCACCTTTTGAAAAAGAAAAAGTTTTGAAACGCAGGTCAGTGTAATGGATATCCACGATGGAAGTGAAATGAGCCGGGAAAACGCAGACGAGATGAAAGGACGACCTGCAATATGCATTTGTTTTCCGTTTGCTGTTTTACACTCGCACTTCCGAGTATGGACCCACTGAAGATTTTAGGGGCCACTCAACCTCGGAGAACTTCTAACACGGGACACTTGTACGGTGTCGCATGAGATAAAACGACTACAGCATTTCTCCCCCTCCCCCGAAACCTGGAATCGCCGCTACGCTGCTACCAGTGGTTATGGGGTGTGTATTTAGTATTGAGTTTTAAGCGCACATCAATGTATTACTTACGCTACCGTCAAATGAAAATAGAGTGGAAGAACAGCAATCCGAAAAACCTGCAAGCCAACGCTACTAGCCAATAGTTTTACATAAGCACATATTGGCCGAGCATCACGGGCCAGCCGAGGTCAGCCCAAGACTGTCAGGTCAGCCAGGTCAGCCAGGCCAGCCCAGAACAGCCCAGGTCACCTCAGGCTAGCCGAGGACAGTCCAGGCCAGCAAGACAAGTCGAAGTCAGCCCAGGACAGCCCAGGACAGCCGAAGAGAGCAAGACAGCTCAGGAGAGCCCAAAAGGGTCCAGGCCAGCCGGGGTCAGCCCAGGTCAGCCGGGGTCAGCCCAGGCCAGGCCAGCCCAGGCCAACGCAGGCCAGCGAAGACAGACCAGGACAGCCCAGGCCAGCCGAGGTAAGCCCAGGCCAGCCCAGGCCAGCCCAGGCCAAACTAGGCCAGCCCAAGCCAGCCCAGGCCAGCCCAGGCCAGTCCAGGCCAGCCCAGGCCAGCGAAGACAGCCCAGGACAGCCGAGGCCAGCCGAGGTCAGCCCAGGTCAGCCCAGGCCAGCCCAGGCCAGCCCAGTCCAGGCCAGCCCAGCCCAGCCCAGCCCAGTCCAGGACAGCCCAGGCCAGTCCAGGCCAGCCCAGGCCAGCGAAGACAGCCCAGGACAGCCCAGGACAGCCGAGGCCAGCCCAGGTCAGCCCAGGCCAGCCCAGGCCAGCCCAGCCCAACCCAGCCCAGTCCAGGACAGCCCAGGCCAGTCCAGGCCAGCCCAGGCCAGCGAAGACAGCCGACCATAAGCGGCGCCGCCGTGGCTGGGACGGAAATTGGCCGCCTATTGATCTCCTGACCGTGCGCGTTATCGCTAATGTGCCAGCATAGCCCCTCCGGAGTAGCACAAACTGCACACGCCGCTCACGCACACACAGCCGGCACACATAGGCGCACCAGGTGCTCACACGCAGCCCGCTTCATACCGCAGTTCCATTAGCTGACATGGAACGCACTCAGCGTTCATCTGAGCTGGACAAACCACACCAATGGATTGGGGTTTAAGGGCGCATCGACTGCAGAGGTCATGCAGCCACACCAATGAGTGTAACATCCACGCAGTGGCAGTGGTATCACATGAGTGGCATCACAGTGCGGTCGAGTGGTACCACTCCCGTCTGTGCGGTCAATTCGGGAGCCGGAGTTGATCCGGCGGGTCGGAATCGTCTTCCGGGAGGTTACAGCGTACCGCCGGACGTGTCAGTAGAACAAGCGACGAAAACGAGCCGAACAACGAGCATAACTTCCGGTTTTTGCAATGCAGCCAGCTCAACCTAGGCAGCTACGATGGACAAGAAGCGACGACAACGAAGGTTCAATTTGAATACTAGTATTAATTGTTTTTGTTTAGTGGTGAACATTGACGTATCAGGCAGTTAGCATCGTCTCTTCGTCACCGACATGAGCAAACGGGTCAACAGACACTCGGTCACATTCTCAACCGACCACACTTCACCATCGACAGGCACACCATCCACATCATAGCTCAGACACAGAGCAGCGCTGACACACAAACACCACTGCGCTGACACACAAACACCACTGCGCTGACACACAAACACTACTGCGCTGACACATAAACACTACTCAACTGACCACACTTCACCATCGACAGGCACACCATCCACATCATAGCTCAGACACAGAGCAGCGCTGACACACAAACACTACTCAACTGACCACACTTCACCATCAACAGGCACACCATCCACATCATAGCTCAGACGCAGAGGAGCGCTGACTCACAAACACTACTCAACCGACCACACTTCACCATCAACAGGCACACCATCCACATCATAGCTCAGACGCAGAGCAGCGCTGACTCACAAACACTACTCAACCGACCACACTTCACCATCAACAGGCACACCATCCACATCATAGCTCAGACGCAGAGCAGCGCTGACTCACAAACACTACTCAACCGACCACACTTCACCATCAACAGGCACACCATCCACATCATAGCTCAGACCGACACCACCACAAACACACCAACCGACCACACTTCACCATCAACAGGCACACCATCCACATCATAGCTCACACGCAGAGGAGCGCTGACACACAAACACCACTGCGCTGACACACAAACACCACTGCGCTGACACACAAACACTACTGCGCTGACACATAAACACTACTCAACCGACCACACTTCACCATCAACAGGCACACCATCCACATCATAGCTCACACGCAGAGGAGCGCTGACACACAAACACCACTGCGCTGACACACAAACACCACTGCGCTGACACACAAACACTACTGCGCTGACACATAAACACTACTCAACTGACCACACTTCACCATCAACAGGCACACCATCCACATCATAGCTCAGACGCAGAGGAGCGCTGACTCACAAACACCACTGCGCTGACACACAAACACCACTGCGCTGACACACAAACACTACTGCGCTGACACACAAACACTACTGCGCTGACACATAAACACTACTCAACTGACCACACTTCACCATCGACAGGCACACCATCCACATCATAGCTCAGACACAGAGGAGCGCTGACACACAAACACCACTGCGCTGACACACAAACACCACTGCGCTGACACACAAACACTACTGCGCTGACACATAAACACTACTGCGCTGACACATAAACACTACTGCGCTGACACATAAACACTACTCAACTGACCACACTTCACCATCGACAGGCACACCATCCACATCATAGCTCAGACACAGAGGAGCGCTGACACACAAACACCACTGCGCTGACACACAAACACCACTGCGCTGACACACAAACACTCCTGCGCTGACACACAAACACCACTGCGCTGACACACAAACACTACTGCGCTGACACATAAACACTACTCAACCGACCACACTTCACCATCGACAGGCACACCATCCACATCATAGCTCAGACGCAGAGCAGCGCTGACACACAAACACTATTGCGCTGACACACAAACACCACTGCGCTGACACACAAACACTACTGCGCTGACACATAAACACTACTCAACTGACCACACTTCACCATCAACAGGCACACCATCCACATCATAGCTCAGACGCAGAGGAGCGCTGACACACAAACACCACTGCGCTGACACACAAACACTACTGCGCTGACACACAAACACTACTGCGCTGACACATAAACACTACTCAACTGACCACACTTCACCATCATCAACAACACCACTGCGCTGACACACAAGCACTACTGCGCTGACACACAAGCACTACTGCGCTGATATACAAACACCACTGCGCTGACACACAAACACCACTGCGCACACGCACGTTTAACAGCTGGTGTTGCTTCTTAACGCTACATCGCACACTGAACACCAGCCGGGGCTACATTTGCACCCTAGAGACGGATAACGTACCACTCGCATCGCGCCCCGAAGATGGATAACAACATCGCTACACCGCCTGACGCCACCATGCCCACACCCGGTGCAGCGCCAGCTTCCACAACACCAGCACCAGCCATACCAACCGTCGGCCGGCTGCCGAGGTCGGGCAAACCTCCCTCCTGGACGCCCCACCGACCATCGACTCTGCCGGATCCGATTCTCCACCAGCACGACACGGACACCACCCCCGAGCGGGAACGCCACCCGACACTAATCACGCCTGGCAACAGATATGTTTGTGCAGCGGAATACCGGCGGCCTTCTAGGCAAGTTCACAGAATTTAATCAGAGGTCCTGCAGCAAAAACCATTCCTAGCTGCGCTGCAAGGAGCTCACTTTCGAGACTCGCTCTCTTTGGAGCAGGATTACAGGTTACACTTGGCATGCCTGTAGCGCAAACGGTCTACTTCGGAAATAGAATATCGAAAAGCCATGGCCATCCCAAACAGCGTACTTTATCGTCGAGTAACGTGAAATTATTCCCTGAACTGCGTAGCAGTGGGCCTCAAAATAGCCCAGTCCCAAACCACAGCAATCTCGCTATGCATTTAACGGTAAGTTGCAAATCCCACACCACAGGTGCAAATCCCACACCACAGGTGCTAATCCCACACCACAGGTGCTAATCCCACACCACAGGTGCAAATCCCACACCGCAGGTGCTAATCCCACACCACAGGTGCAAATCCCACACCACAGGTGCTAATCCCACACCACAGGTGCAAATCCCACACCACAGGTGCAAATCCCACACCACAGGTGCAAATCCAACACCACAGGTGCTAATTCCACACCACAGGTGCAAATCCCACACCACAGGTGCAAATCCCACACCACAGGTGCTAATCCCACACCACAGGTGCTAATCCAACACCACAGGTGCTAATTCCACACCACAGGTGCAAATCCCACACCACAGGTGCAAATCCCACACCACAGGTGCAAATCCCACACCACATGTGCAAATCCCACACCACAGGTGCAAATCCCACACCACATGTGCTAATCCCACACCACAGGTGCAAATCCCACACCACATGTGCAAATCCCACACCACAGGTGCAAATCCCACACCACAGGTGCAAATCCCACACCACATGTGCAAATCCCACACCACATGTGCAAATCCCACACCACAGGTGCAAATCCCACACCACATGTGCTAATCCCACACCACAGGTTCTAATCCCACACCACAGGTGCAAATCCCACACCACAGGTGCTAATCCCACACCACAGGTGCTAATTCCACAGCACAGGTGCTAATCCCACACCACAGGTGCTAAGCGACTTCCTGCTTCAGTCCCCCCCCTGTTCTAATTATTGGAGACTTTAACGCTTAACATCTCTCCTGGGGAAACAAGTGGATGGACATTGGTAGCCGCGAAATTTAAGTTTATCTCGAATGAAAACTTAGCACTGCTAAACACCGGGGGCACCACTCAGTTTCAAAACTCAGTTTCAACACACACACGCACACATACACACACATAGAGACACACATAGACACACACACACTCCCTCCGTGCGCTTGCAGGCATAGACTGGGACGGAGACAGGAAAACATTACCACGACTCTACAAATCAATTATACGTCTAACCCTAGAATACAACAGCATCGTCTTTGCCACCATTTCAGAAAGCCAGATTATAAAGTTAGAAATTATCCAAAGGTCTGTGACCTCCGCTGACCCACCCGCTGCAGGGTAGCCGTGTCTGAGTCCGACCTGTGACCTCCGTTGACCCGCGCGCTGCAGGGTAGTCGTGCCTCAGTCTGACCTGTGACCTCCGCTGACCCGCCCGCTGCAGGGTAGTCGTGTCTGAGTCCGACCTGTGACCTCCGTTGACCCGCGCGCTGCAGGGTAGTCGTGCCTCAGTCTGACCTGTGACCTGCGCTGACTCGCCCGCTCCACGGCCCGCTGCAGGGTAGCCAGCGTGACCTTGAGTCGCGCCACGGACTCGCGCCGGCTCGGCAGCGCGTCGCCGTCCAGGTGGCTCAGCTGGCGCTCCGCTCGCGTCAGCTCAGAGCTCAGGTGCGCTGCGTCCTGCGCAACACCCGGGACGGCGTGGGTTCGAGGCTCGGCCAGGGCAAACTTTTCCAGATGAGCGCAACGAAATGAGCGACGGGCACAATGCGCGTTCCGCCAAGTGTTCGGGACGTTGACGACTGGTGGCTTAAATGCACTGCAGAGGCAGCTGTGGCAAGCGGGTAAGCTGTAAGTAGGTCAGGTAAGTTGTAAGGAGGTCGAAATTTGGCATAACTTTCATCGCATAAGTTTGGCATTTCGTGTCAAAATTTTAAAGTCAGGTCATCTATGGTTAACGAGTTAGTCGAGGTCAAGTGAGGTCACTTCCAGCAAAGTTCAACCAGTCGTCACGCTTTAACGGAAAGGATACTTTAATGAAATTATCAGTGTCTGCTTACCTTTGGAGACGAAAGACACACCAGAGGAACTTTTATATTTTTCCCGTTTTTGATTATTTGTTAGCTTTGCATATTTACCCATTGGAGCAAAATGGAATATTCTGGTTAAAGTAAGCACTTGCTATCAGAGCAACTTGACTTCGGACAACGTGTATCGGTCCGCTCTACCCACTAGAAAAAGACATTGAAGGAAATTGAACTTACAATTTTTTTTCAATGTTCGCTTCGCAGACATTTTATGGCCATGTTCGATTTCGCCTTCCCTTTCCGATTCCAAATATATTTTGTTTTTCGAATCTCCGAAATGAACTCACTAGAGCCAAAAACATGATGTAAGCTCAAGACAGCTGCGGTAAACTGCAGCTCTCAATCAGCGAGACTAACATCGCCACTACAAAGGTTTGCCGAGGCCTAAAACTGGGGAACATCAACCAAAAGCTGCTGGCCACGTACTCGCGCTCCGCATATGCACTGCGCATAAGGAAAATCAAACCGAACCGACCGTATCCTGCCAGCCCACATAATCTCAGCCAAACCTAATCACATCCAACAAGCCCAGCAAAACCAAGCCAATCCCCATACAATCCAGCCGCGCGGCCGCTAATCACCGTGGTGCCCAACCAATCACGCACATCGCAAAACCAGACCATTACTGACCCGCCTAATGGCCTTGAACTTCCTCTTGAGATCCTCGAGGCGTTTCTGGCGCTGGAAGAAGTTTGTGGCGCGCTGCCGGCCCAGCCGGTCGGCGTTCTCGGCGCGCATGGCGATCGTCTCGCGACGGTCGACCGCGCGCTCCATCTCGGTCATGAGGCGCTCCTGTTCCCGCAGCAGCTGGCTGTAGCGCACCTGCTCGACACCCGACACACATCATACACAGCACTCGCTGCTGTTCCCGCAGCAGCTGGCTGTAGCGCACCTGTCGACACCCGACACACATCATACACAGCACTCGCTGCTGTTCCCGCAGCAGCTGGCTGTAGCGCACCTGCCGACACCCGACACACATCATACACAGCACTCGCTGCTGTTCCCGCAGCAGCTGGCTGTAGCGCACCTGCCGACACCCGACACACATCATACACAGCACTCGCTGCTGTTCCCGCAGCAGCTGGCTGTAGCGCACCTGCTCGACACCCGACACACATCATACACAGCACTCGCTGCTGTTCCCGCAGCAGCTGGCTGTAGCGCACCTGTCGACACCCGACACACATCATACACAGCACTCGCTGCTGTTCCCGCAGCAGCTGGCTGTAGCGCACCTGCTGACACCCGACACACATCATACACAGCACTCGCTGCTGTTCCCGCAGAAGCTGGCTGTAGCGCACCTGTCGACACCCGACACACATCATACACAGCACTCGCTGCTGTTCCCGCAGCAGCTGGCTGTAGCGCACCTGCTGACACCCGACACACATCATACACAGCACTCGCTGCTGTTCCCGCAGCAGCTGGCTGTAGCGCACCTGTCGACACCCGACACACATCATACACAGCACTCGCTGCTGTTCCCGCAGCAGCTGGCTGTAGCGCACCTGCTGACACCCGACACACATCATACACAGCACTCGCTGCTGTTCCCGCAGCAGCTGGCTGTAGCGCACCTGTCGACACCCGACACACATCATACACAGCACTCGCTGCTGTTCCCGCAGCAGCTGGCTGTAGCGCACCTGTCGACACCCGACACACATCATACACAGCACTCGCTGCTGTTCCCGCAGCAGCTGGCTGTAGCGCACCTGCCGACACCCGACACACATCATACACAGCACTCGCTGCTGTTCCCGCAGCAGCTGGCTGTAGCGCACCTGCTGACACCCGACACACATCATACACAGCACTCGCTGCTGTTCCCGCAGCAGCTGGCTGTAGCGCACCTGTCGACACCCGACACACATCATACACAGCACTCGCTGCTGTTCCCGCAGCAGCTGGCTGTAGCGCACCTGCTGACACCCGACACACATCATACACAGCACTCGCTGCTGTTCCCGCAGCAGCTGGCTGTAGCGCACCTGCCGACACCTGACACACATCATACACAGCACTCGCTGCTGTTCCCGCAGCAGCTGGCTGTAGCGCACCTGCCGACACCCGACACACATCATACACAGCACTCGCTGCTGTTCCCGCAGCAGCTGGCTGTAGCGCACCTGTCGACACCCGACACACATCATACACAGCACTCGCTGCTGTTCCCGCAGCAGCTGGCTGTAGCGCACCTGCTGACACCCGACACACATCATACACAGCACTCGCTGCTGTTCCCGCAGCAGCTGGCTGTAGCGCACCTGCCGACACCCGACACACATCATACACAGCACTCGCTGCTGTTCCCGCAGCAGCTGGCTGTAGCGCACCTGTCGACACCCGACACACATCATACACAGCACTCGCTGCTGTTCCCGCAGCAGCTGGCTGTAGCGCACCTGCCGACACCCGACACACATCATACACAGCACTCGCTGCTGTTCCCGCAGCAGCTGGCTGTAGCGCACCTGCCGACACCCGACACACATCATACACAGCACTCGCTGCTGTTCCCGCAGCAGCTGGCTGTAGCGCACCTGTCGACACCCGACACACATCATACACAGCACTCGCTGCTGTTCCCGCAGCAGCTGGCTGTAGCGCACCTGCTGACACCCGACACATATCATACACAGCACTCGCTGCTGTTCCCGCAGCAGCTGGCTGTAGCGCACCTGCCGACACCCGACACACATCATACACAGCACTCGCTGCTGTTCCCGCAGCAGCTGGCTGTAGCGCACCTGCCGACACCCGACACACATCATACACAGCACTCGCTGCTGTTCCCGCAGCAGCTGGCTGTAGCGCACCTGTCGACACCCGACACACATCATACACAGCACTCGCTGCTGTTCCCGCAGCAGCTGGCTGTAGCGCACCTGCTGACACCCGACACACATCATACACAGCACTCGCTGCTGTTCCCGCAGCAGCTGGCTGTAGCGCACCTGCTGACACCCGACACACATCATACACAGCACTCGCTGCTGTTCCCGCAGCAGCTGGCTGTAGCGCACCTGCTGACACCCGACACACATCATACACAGCACTCGCTGCTGTTCCCGCAGCAGCTGGCTGTAGCGCACCTGTCGACACCCGACACACATCATACACAGCACTCGCTGCTGTTCCCGCAGCAGCTGGCTGTAGCGCACCTGCCCGACACCCGACACACATCATACACAGCACTCGCTGCTGTTCCCGCAGCAGCTGGCTGTAGCGCACCTGCCGACACCCGACACACATCATACACAGCACTCGCTGCTGTTCCCGCAGCAGCTGGCTGTAGCGCACCTGTCGACACCCGACACACATCATACACAGCACTCGCTGCTGTTCCCGCAGCAGCTGGCTGTAGCGCACCTGCTGACACCCGACACACATCATACACAGCACTCGCTGCTGTTCCCGCAGCAGCTGGCTGTAGCGCACCTGCTGACACCCGACACACATCATACACAGCACTCGCTGCTGTTCCCGCAGCAGCTGGCTGTAGCGCACCTGCTGACACCCGACACACATCATACACAGCACTCGCTGCTGTTCCCGCAGCAGCTGGCTGTAGCGCACCTGTCGACACCCGACACATCATACACAGCACTCGCTGCTGTTCCCGCAGCAGCTGGCTGTAGCGCACCTGCTGACACCCGACACATATCATACACAGCACTCGCTGCTGTTCCCGCAGCAGCTGGCTGTAGCGCACCTGCTGACACCCGACACACATCATACACAGCACTCGCTGCTGTTCCCGCAGCAGCTGGCTGTAGCGCACCTGCCGACACCCGACACACATCATACACAGCACTCGCTGCTGTTCCCGCAGCAGCTGGCTGTAGCGCACCTGTCGACACCCGACACACATCATACACAGCACTCGCTGCTGTTCCCGCAGCGCTGGCTGTAGCGCACCTGCTGACACCCGACACACATCATACACAGCACTCGCTGCTGTTCCCGCAGCAGCTGGCTGTAGCGCACCTGTCGACACCCGACACACATCATACACAGCACTCGCTGCTGTTCCCGCAGCAGCTGGCTGTAGCGCACCTGCCGACACCCGACACACATCATACACAGCACTCGCTGCTGTTCCCGCAGCAGCTGGCTGTAGCGCACCTGTCGACACCCGACACATCATACACAGCACTCGCTGCTGTTCCCGCAGCAGCTGGCTGTAGCGCACCTGCTGACACCCGACACACATCATACACAGCACTCGCTGCTGTTCCCGCAGCAGCTGGCTGTAGCGCACCTGTCGACACCCGACACACATCATACACAGCACTCGCTGCTGTTCCCGCAGCAGCTGGCTGTAGCGCACCTGCTGACACCCGACACACATCATACACAGCACTCGCTGCTGTTCCCGCAGCAGCTGGCTGTAGCGCACCTGCCGACACCCGACACACATCATACACAGCACTCGCTGCTGTTCCCGCAGCAGCTGGCTGTAGCGCACCTGTCGACACCCGACACACATCATACACAGCACTCGCTGCTGTTCCCGCAGCAGCTGGCTGTAGCGCACCTGCTGACACCCGACACACATCATACACAGCACTCGCTGCTGTTCCCGCAGCAGCTGGCTGTAGCGCACCTGTCGACACCCGACACACATCATACACAGCACTCGCTGCTGTTCCCGCAGCAGCTGGCTGTAGCGCACCTGCTGACACCCGACACACATCATACACAGCACTCGCTGCTGTTCCCGCAGCAGCTGGCTGTAGCGCACCTGCTGACACCCGACACACATCATACACAGCACTCGCTGCTGTTCCCGCAGCAGCTGGCTGTAGCGCACCTGCCGACACCCGACACACATCATACACAGCACTCGCTGCTGTTCCCGCAGCAGCTGGCTGTAGCGCACCTCCCGACACCCGACACACATCATACACAGCACTCGCTGCTGTTCCCGCAGCAGCTGAGGGCTGTAGCGCACCTGCCGACACCCGACACACATCATACACAGCACTCGCTGCTGTTCCCGCAGCAGCTGGCTGTAGCGCACCTGCTGACACCCGACACACATCATACACAGCACTCGCTGCTGTTCCCGCAGCAGCTGGCTGTAGCGCACCTGCTGACACCCGACACACATCATACACAGCACTCGCTGCCCAACTGGCTAAAGTCCGGGGTACCACCGTAGTACGGGGTACATGATATCACCGGGGTAAGGGATACAGCCGGTGTACGGGGTACAACCAATGTACTGGGTGCAACCGGGTACCGGGTACAGCCGGAGTGCGGGCTACATCCGGGGTATGGGGTACAGCCGAGTACGGGGTACAACTTGGGCGTAGGGTATAACCGGGGTACGGGGTGCTGGCTACAACCGGGGTGAGTAGATACAGCCAGTGTACGGGGTACAACTGGGTGCCGGGTACAGCCGAAGTACGGGCTACATCATGAGTACTGGGTGCAGCCTGAGTACGGAGTACAACTGGGGTGCGGGGTACAAATTGAGTACAGGGTACAACCAGAGGGAGTACGTGGTACAGTCGGTATACCGGGTACGACCAGAGGGAGTACGTGGTACAGTCGGTATACCGGGTACGACCAGAGGGAGTACGTGGTACAGTCGGTATACCGGGTACGACCAGAGGGAGTACGTGGTACAGTCGGTATACCGGGTACGACCAGAGGGAGTAGGTGGTACAGTCGGTATACCGGGTACGACCAGAGGGAGTACGTGGTACAGTCGGTATACCGGGTACGACCAGAGGGAGTACGTGGTACAGTCGGTATACCGGGTACGACCAGAGGGAGTACGTGGTACAGTCGGTATACCGGGTACGACCAGAGGGAGTACGTGGTACAGTCGGTATACCGGGTACGACCAGAGGGAGTACGTGGTACAGTCGGTATACCGGGTACGACCAGAGGGAGTACGTGGTACAGTCGGTATACCGGGTACGACCAGAGGAGTCGGTATATACCGGGTACGACCAGAGGGAGTACGTGGTACAGTCGGTATACCGGGTACGACCAGAGGGAGTACGTGGTACAGTCGGTATACCGGGTACGACCAGAGGGAGTACGTCGGTATACCGGGTACGACCAGAGGGAGTACGTTGTATACCGGGTACGACCAGAGGGAGTACGTGGTACAGTCGGTATACCGGGTACGACCAGAGGAGTACGTGGTACAGTCGGTATACCGGGTACGACCAGAGGGAGTACGTGGTACAGTCGGTATACCGGGTACGACCAGAGGGAGTACGTGGTACAGTCGGTATACCGGGTACCGGGTACCGGGTACCGGTATACCGGGTACGACCAGAGGGAGTACGTGGTACAGTCGGTATACCGGGTACGACCAGAGGGAGTACGTGGTACAGTCGGTATACCGGGTACGACCAGAGGGAGTACGTGGTACAGTCGGTATACCGGGTACGACCAGAGGGAGTACGTGGTACAGTCGGTATACCGGGTACGACCAGAGGGAGTACGTGGTACAGTCGGTATACCGGGTACGACCAGAGGGAGTACGTGGTACAGTCGGTATACCGGGTACGACCAGAGGGAGTACGTGGTACAGTCGGTATACCGGGTACGACCAGAGGGAGTACGTGGTACAGTCGGTATACCGGGTACGACCAGAGGGAGTACGTGGTACAGTCGGTATACCGGGTACGACCAGAGGGAGTACGTGGTACAGTCGGTATACCGGGTACGACCAGAGGGAGTACGTGGTACAGTCGGTATACCGGGTACGACCAGAGGGAGTACGTGGTACAGTCGGTATACCGGGTACGACCAGAGGGAGTACGTGGTACAGTCGGTATACCGGGTACGACCAGAGGGAGTACGTGGTACAGTCGGTATACCGGGTACGACCAGAGGGAGTACGTGGTACAGTCGGTATACCGGGTACGACCAGAGGGAGTACGTGGTACAGTCGGTATACCGGGTACGACCAGAGGGAGTACGTGGTACAGTCGGTATACCGGGTACGACCAGAGGGAGTACGTGGTACAGTCGGTATACCGGTATACGGGTACGACCAGAGGGAGTACGTGGTACAGTCGGTATACCGGGTACGACCAGAGGAGTACGTGGTACAGTCGGTATACCGGGTACGACCAGAGGGGTCGACGCCGGGAGTACGTGGTACAGTCGGTATACCGGGTACGACCAGAGGGAGTACGTGGTACAGTCGGTATACCGGGTACCCAGGTACAGCGGTATACCGGGTACGACATACCGGGTACTCGGTATACCGGGTACCGGGTACCGGTATACAGGGACCAGAGCGCGGTGCTCGCCGTGGTGCACAATCCAGCCTGATTATGGTTCCTGCTGTGGCAAAGGTGCCGCCATGTCGCGAAGAAACACTCAAAATTTATTTTCTCCTCAACGGCACATGGTTCCAGTTAGTTAGTTATTAGGGCTTTTGGGCGCATCGACTACATTGGTCATGTAGCGCCCATCACATGGTTCCAGGGCTGGTGCTCAATTGTGACGGGCCCCGAGCCTGTCAGCATACCCCAGACCCTATTGATCCGGTCATGGACTAGCTCACCCACTCAGCTGACCTGACCTGACCTACTGAACCGTCCGACTTGCCCTAGGACCTTCTCATTCATCATTTGAACTTCTCACCACCCATCGGACTTTGCCACTCGCCCCTCGACCCTCTAACACTCCTTGGCCGTCCGGCCCGCTCGTATGTTGCCACACACCACCTCCTCACCCATCACCGGAACACACAACAGCGGCGGACGTTCCGACACAGTTGGACAGTCTGACCGCCCATACACACCACACACCACACACCACACACCACACACCACACCCATCACCGGAACACACAACAGCGGCGGACGTTCCGACACAGTCGGACAGCCTTACCGCCCATACACACCACACACCACACACCACCTCCTCACCCATCACCGGAACACACAACAGCGGCGGACGTTCCGACACAGTTGGACAGCCTGACCGCCCATACACACCACACACCACACACCACACACCACACACCACACACCACACACCACACACCACACACCACCTCCTCACCCATCACCGGAACACACAACAGCGGCGGACGTTCCGACACAGTTGGACAGCCTGACCGCCCATACACACCACACACCACACACCACCTCCTCACCCATCACCGGAACACGCAACAGCGGCGGACGTTCCGACACAGTCGGACAGTCTGACCGCCCATACACACCACACACCACACACCACACACCACACACCACACACACATCCACACACACACACACCACACACCACACACCACCACCCTCCTCACCCATCACCGGAACACACAACAGCGGCGGACGTTCCGACACAGTTGGACAGTCTGACCGCCCATACACACCACACACACACACCACCTCACCCATCACCGGAACACACAACAGCCGGACGTTCCGACACAGTCGGACAGTCTGACCGCCCATACACACCACACACCACCTCCTCACCCATCACCGGAACACACAACAGCGGCGGACGTTCCGACACAGTTGGACAGTCTGACCGCCCATACACACCACACACCACACACCACACACCACACCTCCCACACCCATCACCGGAACACACAACAGCGGCGGACGTTCCGACACAGTTGGACAGTCTGACCGCCCATACACACCACACACCACACACCACACACCACACACCACACACCACACACCACACACCACACACCACACACCACACACCACACACCACACACCACACACCACACACCACACACCACACACCACACACCACACACCACACACCACACACCACACACCACACACACACACACACCACACACCACACACCACACACCACACACCACACACCACACACCACACACCACACACCACACACCACACACCACACACCACACACCACACACCACACCACACACCACACACCACACACCACACACCACACACCACACACCACACACCACACACCACACACCACACACCACACACCACACACCACACACACCACACCACACACCACACACCACACACCACACACCACACACCACACACCACACACCACACACCACACACCACACACCACACACCACACACCACCTCCTCACCCATCACCGGAACACACAACAGCGGCGGACGTTCCGACACAGTTGGACAGTCTGACCGCACACACACACCACACACCACACACACACACACCACACACCACACCACACACCACACACCCATCACCCCCAACACACAACAGCGGCGGACGTTCCGACACAGTTGGACAGTCTGACCGCCCATACACACCACACACCACACACCACACACCACACACCACACACCACACACCACACACCACACACCACACACCACACACCACCTCCTCACCCATCACCACACACCACAGCGCGACGTTCCGACACAGTTGGACACCACCCATACACACCACACACCACACACCACACACCACACACCACACACACACCACCACACACCACACACCACACACCACACACCACACACCACACACCACACACCACACACCACACCACACACCACACACCACACACCACACACCCTCCTCACCCATCACCGGAACACACAACAGCGGCGGACGTTCCGACACAGTTGGACAGCCTGACCGCCCATACACACCACACACCACACACCACACACCACACACCACACACCACACACCATCACCGGAACACACAACAGCGGCGGACGTTCCGACACACCACACACACCACACCACACCACACACCATACACACCACACACCACACACCACACACCACCTCCTCACCCATCACCGGAACACACAACAGCGGCGGACGTTCCGACACAGTTGGACAGGTCTGACCGCCCATACACACCACACACCACACACACACACCCACACCACACACCACACACCACACACCACACACCACCAACACACACACAGCGGCGGACGTTCCGACACAGTCGGACAGCCTTACCGCCCATACACACCACACACCACACACCACCTCCTCACCCATCACCGGAACACACAACAGCGGCGGACGTTCCGACACAGTTGGACAGTCTGACCGCCCATACACACCACACACACCACACACCACACCCACACACCACACACCACACACCACCTCCTCACCCATCACCGGAACACACAACAGCGGTGGACGTTCCGACACAGTCGGACAGTCTGACCGCCCATACACACCACACACCACACACCACACACCACCTCCTCACCCATCACCGGAACACACAACAGCGGCGGACGTTCCGACACAGTTGGACAGTCTGACCGCCCATACACACCACACACCACACACCACACACCACACACCACACACCACACACCACACACCACACACCACACACCACACACCACACACCACCTCACCCATCACCGGAACACACAACAGCGGCGGACGTTCCGACACAGTTGGACAGTCTGACCGCCCATACACACCACACACCACACACCACACACCACACACCACACACCACACACCACCTCCTCACCCATCACCGGAACACACAACAGCGGCGGACGTTCCGACACAGTTGGACAGTCTGACCGCCCATACACACCACACACCACACCACACACCACACACCACCTCACCCATCACCGGAACACACAACAGCGGCGGACGTTCCGACACAGTTGGACAGCCTGACCGCCCATACACACCACACACCACACACCACACACCACACCCACACACAACACACAACACACACACACACCACACACCACACACCACACACCACACACCACCTCCTCACCCATCACCGGAACACACAACAGCGGCGGACGTTCCGACACAGTTGGACAGCCTGACCGCCCATACACACCACACACCACCTCCTCACCCATCACCGGAACACACAACAGCGGCGGACGTTCCGACACAGTTGGACAGTCTGACCGCCCATACACACCACACACCACACACCACACACCACACACCACACACCACACACCACACACCACCTCCTCACCCATCACCGGAACACACAACAGCGGTGGACGTTCCGACACAGTCGGACAGGCTGACCGCCCATACACACCACACACCACACACACACACCACCTCCTCACCCATCACCGGAACACACAACAGCAGCGGACGTTCCGACACAGTTGGACAGTCTGACCGCCCATACACACCACACACCACACACCACACACCACACACCACACACCACACACACACACCACACACCACACACCACACACCACACACCACCACACACCACACACCACACACCACCTCCTCACCCATCACCGGAACACACAACAGCGGCGGACGTTCCGACACAGTCGGACAGCCTGACCGCCAGGAGGCAGGCCCGAAGGGGGCGGTGGTAACTCAGTTGGTAGAGCGTCGGACTCATGGTCGCAAGATTGTGAGTTCGAATCTCACAACCGGCGGCATGGCCGAGTCCACCCGCGACCAATCGGCGTGAGGGGTTGGCGACGCTGTATGACCCAGCGGTTGAATGCGTCACAAACGAACCCAAGGTTCAAGAAGGCAGGTTGGTTGTTGGAGTTGTATGGCGCATCGACCAGGTTTTGTCATTTAGCGCCCATTCAAGGCAAGCGAGCTGGACGCGCCAGCCGGTAGCGTCACGCCGCCATCCCACGTACCTGCATGCCATCCCACGTGCCTGCATGCCATCCCACGTGCCTGCATGCCATCCCACGTGCCTGCATGCCATCCCACATACCTGCATGCCATCCCATGTGCCTGCATGCCATCCCACGTGCCTGCATGCCATCCCACGTGCCTGCATGCCATCCCACGTGCCTGCATGCCATCCCACGTACCTGCATGCCATCCCACGTACCTGCATGCCATCCCACATACCTGCATGCCATCCCACGTACCCGCATGCCATCTCACGTACCTGCATGCGGTGGATCTCGAGCCGCATGCCGCGCACTTCCGCCTCGCAGCCGGTCTCGCCGCGCAGCTTCTGCTTGGCCTGCTTGAGCAGGTCGATCTTCTGCTCCCAGAGCAACTCCGTTTCGCCCGCCTGCGCCATGCGGCACAGCATGGTCGCGCGCAGGTGGTCTTTGTCGCTGATCTGGCCGCGCATCTGCACACACTCCGTCTCCGTCTCCTGCAACGGCGCCAACAGTGTTCAACGTGCACTTCAACGTATGGTCTAGAACTTTATATGTACATATATATATATATATATATATATACTCATAGTGCATGCGTATATGTATGTGTGTATGTGCATGCGATCTAGTGTCTCATTGAAAACGACAGCATGTTTCGCGTTAATCTGTTCTCCCGCAAAGTTTTCAACGCTGCCGATCAAGCCGGCTAGAAAAAAAAAACTTTTTTTTTCTAGATCTGAGAGCACATGATAACCTCAGCGAGAGGGCTGACAAAGCGCTAATAGAGCTAGTCATGGTACATGAGCAATGCGTGGAAACTAGAGCACCACGGAACTTATATTAACTATATGGCGACCGGGTAGATCTACCCAACCGCGGGATAGCTTCGTCAACTTCTCGTGTCACGAGCTAGCATAGGTCTCAGCCAATCGTCTTAGACTTGGCCGGAAGTTCACTTATTACGCTAAACGTTACCGGACATAAAATAAAGCTTGAAATGAACTTCTTTGCTAATGAGATACAAAATGAGCACGTGGCCAGCATCAGAGCAGGAAAGTTGTCGGTAATCCCGGCATACAGCAGCACTGTGGGGCCGAGAGCACCAGAGGAAGATTAAGTGGCACAAGTGGTCTGTATCACTGGTCGACTTCGTGCAGCTGCTATGGAACTAAGGAGCAAAGCTGACATCGTCATCGGCCGTGTTGATAAATCGTCTACATTTGTCATACTCCACTGCGTCCAAGTCCTTCCACTTCCTCATGTCGCGAAACGCATCGGAAATATCTGAAGTCATCAGGTTGGCGTGTGCTGGCATGTTGCGGTCATCCTTATCTACAGACGTTCCCGACGCCACAACGATCGAGATAATTATGACCTATGCCTACAACAATACATCTTCTAAATACCTACTTATGACAAAATGAGATCACAGATGAAGTTGATATGTCCTGATCATAGGCGGATATAACGCGCATCATTTGGCCGCGCAAATATCGAGTTCGCAACATACGAATGATAATAGTATCAAATTGCTAGCACTGAGCGGAAGGATCCTGTTTCCTAATTCGCATTTCCCAGCACGTCTCCTTTTTGCATGTATGGTAACACGAGCCTGTTGGTTGAACTCCGATTACACCACCCCATTACCATATCAAGCAGCGCCGCCACTGTGGATGTGAGCTGCGCCCCGCTCCCAGTCATCTCCCTGTGGAGTCCGCTCCCGGCAGTCGAGAATGACGGCCTCTCGACAACTTAAAACGACCCTTGCGCTACGTTAGACCAGGGTGTCGTTCTGCGAAGTCAATTGTCGAGACCCCGGGATTGCTCCATGGGCGTAGCCAGGATATCCTCAAGGGGAGGGTGGGGGGCTCCTCGGATTTCGATCACAGTACACATTGTCAGAAACGGAAACTTATGATACAAACCTAGCCTGCCAAGTTGGCGTTTAAGAGTCCTAAACTTTGACTTGTCTAACATGAGTTCATGGCTACTATGCGATACCCTAAATAGAAGAACATTATTATATTCACATTATCTGACACCTATGCGTTAGAGGACGATTAGTCTAGGGGTAAGCTCCTACCATCACAACTGAAAGGTTGTAGGTTCGAGTCTCACCTGTCGCTACTCTTCGCCCGCGACCAATCGGTGTGAGAGATTGGCGACGTTGCATGACTCAACGGTCGATGTGTCGTAAAAACCAGCAACCAACCAACACCTATGCATTTTCAACAATTCAATAATATCACCCCTTAATCTCATCCATCCCAAGTGTTGTCATACGCATCATCTGCGCAGTGAGCCAATGGAGCGGCACGTGCTGTTGCCATACACACGTAGCCTGTGTACCCTAGCCAGATGGAGCAGCATGTATCGGCGTCACACACGTCACCTGTGTACCTTGTGCGGGTGGTGTGACGTCACCTGTGTACCCTGTGTGGGTGGTGTGACGTCACATGTGTACCCTGTGTAGGTGGTGTGACGTCACCTGTGTACCCTGTGTGGGTGGTGTGACGTCACCTGTGTACCCTGTGCGGGTGGTGTGACGTCACCTGTGTACCCTGTGTAGGTGGTGTGACGTCACCTGTGTACCCTGTGCGGGTGGTGTCATGTCACCTCTGTACCCTGTGCGGGTGGTGTGACGTCACCTGTGTACCCTGTGCGGGTGGTGTCACGTCACCTGTGTATCCTGTGTAGGTGGTGTGACGTCACCTGTGTACCCTGTACGGGTGGTGTGACGTCACCTGTGTACCCTGTGCAGGTGGTGTGACGTCACCTGTGTACCCTGTGTGGGTGGTGTCATGTCACCTGTGTACCCTGTGTGGGTTGTGTGACGTCACCTGTGTACCCTGTGCGGGTGGTGTCACGTCACCTGTGTATCCTGTGTAGGTGGTGTGACGTCACCTGTGTACCCTGTACGGGTGGTGTGACGTCACCTGTGTACCCTGTGCAGGTGGTGTGACGTCACCTGTGTACCCTGTGCGGGTGGTGTCATGTCACCTCTGTACCCTGTGCGGGTGGTGTGACGTCACCTGTGTACCCTGTGCGGGTGGTGTCACGTCACCTGTGTATCCTGTGTAGGTGGTGTGACGTCACCTGTGTACCCTGTACGGGTGGTGTGACGTCACCTGTGTACCCTGTGCGGGTGGTGTGACGTCACCTGTGTACCCTGTGCGGGTGGTGTCACGTCACCTCTGTACCCTGTGCGGGTGGTGTGACGTCACCTGTGTATCCTGTACGGGTGGTGTGACGTCACCTGTGTACCCTGTGTAGGTGGTGTGACGTCACCTGTGTACCCTGTGCGGGTGGTGTCACGTCATCTGTGTACCCTGTGTGGGTTGTGTGACGTCACCTGTGTACCCTGTGCGGGTGGTGTGACGTCACCTGTGTACCCTGTGCGGGTGGTGTGACGTCACATGTGTACCCTGTGCGGGTGGTGTCACGTCACCTGTGCACCCTGTGTAGGTGGTGTGACGTCACCTGTGTACCCTGTGTGGGTAGTGTGACGTCACCCGTGTACCCTGTGCGGGTGGTGTGACGTCACGTACGTACCCGGAGCGCGTGGCACAGCTCGTACTCGATGACAGACGTGTCGGCGGCCAGCGTCACGTGCAGCTGGGTCTCGCCGGCCAGCCGCACGTTCAGGTGACACACGGCCTGGCGCAGCTGCTTGACGCTCAGCTCGACCGCGTGCAGCGCGCCGCTCTCCGACTCGATGGAGCGCTCCACGCGCAGCTTGCGCTGGTCCATGATCAGCAGCTCTGGCGGGCGGGTCAGCGCGGGTCAGGTCAAGCTCGGGTCGAGTCAGGCTCGTGTCAGGCTCGGATCAGGTCGGCTCAGGTCGTGTTCGGGTCAGGGCAGCTCAGGTCGTGTTCGGGTCAGGTCAGCTCAGGTCAGGATCGGGCCAGGTCAGCTCAGGTCAGCTCGGGTCAGCGCGGGTCAGGTCAGCTCGGGTCAGGGCATGCGTGGTCAGAGTATTCCTCAGCAGTTCTGATCTGACTTGTTGGTTTTTTCATGTGCGAAACTCATCCTCCAATGTAACATAGTGGGCTCAATCAACCAGTGAGGCTTTGAGGGAGTCCACCCGCAATACTTAGCCATAGCCCAAGTCAGTGTCATCGAAAAGACAAAACAGAGATGCACCAATAAAGCACAGGTCAGGCGAGGTCAGGTCGGGTGCTGTCGAACCTGACCGGTCAGGCGAAGTCAGGTCGGACGTCGTCAGTTAGTTATTAGGGCTTTAGGTCAAACCTGACCGGTCAGGCGAAGTCAGGTCGGACGTCGTCAGTTAGTTAGTAGGGCTTTAGGTCAAACCTGACCGGTCAGGCGAGGTCAGGTCGGACGTCGTCAAACCTGACCGGTCAGGCGAGGCCAGGTCGGGCGTCGTCAAACCTGACCGGTCAGACCACGCGGCGCACCTTTTTTGCGCGTCATCACCAGTCGGGAGAGGTCGTCGCGCTGCTGGGTGCTGAGCACCAGGTCGTTCTGCAGCCGGATGTAGTACTGCTGCACTGTGTCCACCTCGGCCTGCAGCGAGTCGATCGCCTTGTGCAGCGAGGCGATCATGATCTCCAGCGGTCCCAGCTCCTGGCCCTGTGCACAAGGGTGGCGCACTGTTACTGGAAAGCGCTCAGAAGTTCATGATGAACATTTCAATCGGTGTTGTTATTGGGGTTTTGGGGCGCATCAACTGCAGAGGCTATACAGCGCCCAAACATTTCAATCCGTGCTGTTTTTATTCGCATCGAGACAGGGTTGTGACCTCACTTTTACGCGCCACAGCTCCTTAGCCTCATAAAGAATGTATGAAGAGTACGGATAGTATGTACTTTTAACATGACCGTCCTTACCATGACGCAAAAGTTCGATGAATCAAATTCCTGATCCGAGCAATGCTGCGGAACGCAGATACAGGCCATTTAAAAAATGCAAACTGTGTACAATCGTGACGTCTTACATCCAACAAGCACTACGCAATATATTGAGGACATCAAATAGACACATTCGCACAGCGAAAATTAATCCTACTTATGTGCAGGGAGGACGCGAATTTCGCTTCCAACGATTATTTATTTCTGGTGTCGTTTCCGAATCAGGTGAACGAGAACTCCGATCCTTAGTAAATTTTGCTGTCTATCCTTATTGATACAGTCATCACAGGCGTCAGCCTTAGTCTTACAAGGAGCGACTGCTGAAATTTATTTAGGGAAGGCTGAAAATAGTCAGTCCACTATTTCCATTTCAGTTGGAAGGTGACATATGAAGGATTGCTACTGACTTCGCCTTTAAACACATTGCACGTGACGAAAAAAAAGTGGCACAAAAGCTCTGTTACGGTCAGGGACTTCAAACTTATACCAATTCCGATGGGTGTATACACCAAAAAAAGTTACATGTATTTTAGGTAGTGCGGAAACACACCATCTTCTTTTTCTCATAATTCATAAGAGCAATGGCGGTTAGAGAGGAGATCGCTTTGGGATTGGATGGCGAGGCGGGAAGAGGTCACGATGTTTTTTGCTTCTCAAGTCTCAAGTTGGAGTCCTTATACACCCAATTCGTCATATATGAATTTGGTGCATTGATATTTCATAGGTGTATGAAGCAAATATAAGATCCATTGTATCCAGCATGGCAGCTGCAGTAAATTCAGCTTGTGGTTTTCTACACATCAGAATGTGCAGAAATGAGCGGACACTGAAACCCATCGCCATACTTCCGCGAAATGTGCGCCGCCAGTTTGTGTACCTGGACCTATCTCATCGGAACATTTGTCACATTTGTGGGTATATCTATATCGATAGCGGGCATAGCGACCATGAGTATTCGATGTTTTGGCGATCGATTAAATGAGCATAATATTGTGCCTTCGTTCATAAACATTGGTGGTAAAGGGAATGTAACACAAGTACTTCCAACTAATATTATCAATTCAGTTTTTAATTTGCATCCTCGAAGGTTGGAACCTAGAGACTCTCGTGATGTAAAATTCAAGTGACAGGAGTTTGTTTCAGCTGCATTCTTATGGACTCTTACATGGCATGACACAGACAAGAAAATGTATATATGCACACAATAACAATGCATTTTCCTGTCTTATTTGCAAATTCGGTGTCCACAATATTTATATTCACACCCAACACTCAACTAGAATGGAATATACATCGCATGCTGTCACCATCCAAACAATCACGGCTACAACCGATTCGACCCAATAAGACGCTTGCAAGTACACAAAAACTCGGAAGCAATCTGCACGGCTGATATGGCAGCTGATTCATATGGTGCTATAATGCACAATTCAGCCCAAAGCTAAGCCCTTTCGGGTGTCAGATTAGCTCATTCCTGTACAAAAACGACACCAAAAACAACACCAAAAACGACACCAAAAACGACACCAAGTCCGCCATTGCGATTCGTTCGTCGGCCAAATAAGTGTCCAATAAACGTCGTCCAGCATCGCCACGTGTGATCTTAGCACTCTTTTCGTGAGCACAAGCGAGCAGTGAACAGGACAAAACACCTCTCTCAGTGACAAGTCCACTTACGCCGGCCGCCGCTATGAGGATCCCCAGCTTGGCGTTGAGCTCCTGCACCCTGTTCTGCTTGTGCTGGATGCTGGCGTTGCCTCGGTGCACCTCCACTTGGTACCTGCAGCGAGCCGGTGGTCGTGAGTGCCAGAGGCCCGCTGGCGCTATATAGCCACGGCAGCGTGGCTATATAGCGCCACCGAGTCCAATATCCAGCCAACCAACCCAGCTGGCTAAACTGTAGCCAAACTTACATGGCTGCCAGGGAAGACGGGAAGTAACCATGTGTCGACAAATTTGCACAGTTCCAAATGCACAGCATGACTTCGGATTTGTATTCCATTGATATATATATATATGATATTTAACTACGCATTACACTCTAGGGTAGCAGTGGAACTTCACATTCGCAAAACCCCATGGTTGTTTCTTAGGTACATTGTCATCCAATGAATGCCCGTCATATTTCTGGTGGTGACCTCTGAAAAGAGTCCACCTTCAAGACGCACGAACCAGGCATTGCTCCCTTCCGAGGACGGGCCAGACCATTTCACCACTCGATCACGCCAACCATTAGCACACGCGTGACCGTGTTTATCGTACGAGTCGCGTGAAGTGCGCATTTTGAGTTGGCCTATTTCTGCGCGCCATTCCGCACGTGTTTCGCACCTGTTCAGGTTCTCCTCGGCCAGCCGCACCTCGGCCAGCAACTGCTCCAACACCGTGTTCATGTAGGTGACCGAAGTGGACGCGTTGCTGACCGCCAGCAGCAGGCGGGCGATGTTGTTCTCCACGTCGGCCACTTGTCCCTCCTGAGGGCGGGGGTGGCAGACTGGTTAAGGTGTCGGGCTATGGGTACCAAAGGTCCTGGGTTCGACACTAGCGCCGCTCAGGACATTTCCCAATCCCACGGCCCACCGGCGAAACAGTGTGGGCGGCGCCATTAGCCGTGAATGTGCATGAAGTGCGTCGTGAACCACCCAATAAACAAACAAAACAAAAACACTTGTCCCCCTGCCGGCCCAGTTCAGACTGAGATTACACAATCGGCCGATAGAGGCGCCACTGTCGGTCACATGATGGCCGACGAGAATCGCGGCCACAGATCAAGCGCACCGCATAGGTGTCTCAATGTCTTGGAGAGTGATTTCCAGCCAGTCAACATGAATTCAGTGGCGCGCACTTAGCTATCAGCAATGCACGAATTTACCCTCATTAACACACCATTACCACCACTCTACCTTCCAAATCCTGCGGCCCACCGGCGAAACAGTGCGGGCGGCACCATTAGATGCATAAAATGCGTCGTGAACCACCCAATAAACCACTCTACCTTCTCTACCTCTCCACTTCCCTCCCAATCCATTCACCTCCCATGCATCTTTATATTCCCTCTATCTCTCTCCATCCATCTCCATTTGCCCCTTGTCCCCTTCTCCTGCATCCCCGGCTCACCTCACCATACACATCTTCACAACGATGTCCACAACGGCTCTCGCAACAGCTTCAGCAGGGCTGGAGTATCTGGCTGCTGCTGTGATGAACACCCTCACCCACCCTGCCTCACACAACCTTCACCAGTCGCCACATGCCCCACGACCACCACGTGCCGACCTGACCTCACCTGACCCGACCTGGCCGCTCACTGACCATGTACTTGGTGACGTCGCGGGTTTTGCGGATGATCTTGCCGGCGTAGCGGCCCGCATTGTCGGCCGTCAGGCGCTCCTGCATCGTCTCCAACATGTGGTCCTCCACCTGCCGCTTCAGGTCCGTCACGCGCTCCATGTCGGCCACGATGTGCTTCAGCTTCCTCTCCACCTGTTGCTGCTCCTGTCGGCGTCGTGGATCCAGGTCAGTCGGCGTTCTGTCGGCGTCATGGATCCATGTCAGTCGGTGTTCTGACGGCGTCATGGATCCAGGTCAGTCGGCGCACTACCGGCGTCATGGATCCAGGTCAGTCGGTGTACTGTCATCGTCATGGATCCAGGTCAGTCGGCGTTCTGTCGGCGTCATGGATCCAGGTCAGTCGGCGTACTGTCGGCGTCATGGATCCAGGTCAGTCGGCGTACTGCCGGCGCGCACTGGAGAAGGCCACGGCGCGGCGAAAGTCCAGACGAGTGAACGACAGACTGTGGTCGGGGTCCGACGGCTGGGCTGCCATGGTCGGGGTCCTGCTACTATGCCAGACAATGTGTACAGAAAGCCATATTATCTGATGATCCTTACACTCACATCCGACAAATCTACGCTAGTATTGCTCGTTTTAAGCCTGCTTCCTCGATCAAGTGATTGGAACACGAGTGTCTGCTCTCTCGCCAGAGTCTGCCACGTCAACTTCACCGACAGCTGCAGCACTGACCAGCACCAGCTTCACAGGCAGCTGCAGCACTGACCAGGACCAGCTTCACTAACAGCTGCAGCACTGACCAGCAACAGCTTCACAGGCACCTGCAGCACTGACCAGCACCAGCTTCACAGGCAGCTGCAACACTGACCAGCACCAGCTTCACAGGCAGCTGCAGCACTGACCAGGACCAGCTTCACTAACAGCTGCAGCACTGACCAGCACCAGCTTCACAGGCAACTGCAGCACTGACCAGCACCAGCTTCACGTGCAACTGCAGCACTGACCAGCACCAGCTTCACAGGCAGCTGCAGCACTGACCAGGACCAGCTTCACTAACAGCTGCAGCACTGACCAGCACCAGCTTCACAGGCAACTGCAGCACTGACCAGCACCAGCTTCACAGGCAGCTGCAGCACTGACCCGCACCAGCTTCACAGGCAGCTGCAGCACTGACCCGCACCAGCTTCACAGGCAGCTGCAGCACTGACCCGCACCAGCTTCACTGGCAACTGCAGCACTGACCAGCACCAGCTTCACAGGCAGCTGCAACACTGACCAGCACCAGCTTCACTGGCACCTGCAGCACTAACCAGCTGAGTCTGGTACAGCTTGTCCTCGGTGTCACTGAGCACGCGGCGGAAGCGCGAGTACTCCTCCTTCTGAACGTCGAACTTGGCCATGGACTCGTCGTAGCCCCTGTTGGGCAGAACACCGGCACAGTCGTCAGGGAGATTGCGTGTCGTGGTTATTGGTTTTACGGCACGTCGACCGTTGAGTCATGAAGCGTCGCCAATCTCTCACGCTGATTGGCTGCGGGCGAAGAGTAGCGACAGGTGAGACTCCAACCCACAATCTTTCGTTGGTGAGACGAGCAACTTACCCCTAGACTACTCGTCCCCGTCAGGGAGATTCCGGGATCACCGTCGGACGCGGCTCGATCCATTGAAAAGTGCCTCGCCCTGATCCTCATCCTCTCACCTCCCCTGGCACTATCACTCTTTCACATCCTCTCACACTTCCACCCTTTCACCTCCTCTCGCACTCTCACCCTCTCACTTCCTCTCGCACTGTCACCCTGTCACCTCCCATCGCACTCTCACCCTCTCACCACCACTCGCACTGTAACCATCTCACTTCCTATCACACTCTCACCATCTAACTTCCTATCACACTCTCACCATCTAACTTCCTATCACACTCTCACCATCTAACTTCATATCACACTCTCACCATCTAACCTCTCGTGCTCTCGCACTGACTCACGCTCATCCATAAACTCTGTCACCACACTCATTCATACACTCGCAGTCCTCACACTAACTCACTCACTCACACTCTCGCACCCTCACTCACTCACTCATCCACGCCCTGTCCTCAGTTACCTCTTTCCAGTTACATTCGAAACCCGTTCTCGCCCCAGTTACACCTGTCTACATCTGTCCAGTTACCTCTTGAACCTGTTCACGCCCCAGTTACACCTGCCCACATCTGCCAAGTTACCCTTGGAACCTGTTCACGCCCCAGTTACACCTGTCCACATCTGTCAAGTTACCCTTGGAACCTGTTCACGCCCCAGTTACACCTGTCCACATCTGCCAAGTTACCCTTGGAACCTGTCCACGCCCCAGTTACACCAGTCCACATCTGTCCAGTTACCTTTGGAACCTGTCCACGCCCCAGTTACACCTGTCCACATCTGATCAGTTACCTTTGGAACCTGTACACGCCCCAGTTACACCTGCCCACATCTGTCCAGTTACCTTTGGAACCTGTACACGCCCCAGTTACACCTGCCCACATCTGTCCAGTTACCTTTGGAACCTGTACACGCCCCAGTTACACCTGCCCACATCTGTCCAGTTACCTTTTGAACCTGTTCACGCCCCAGTTACACCTGCCCACATCTGCCAAGTTACCCTTGGAACCTGTCCACGCCCCAGTTACACCTGCCCACATCTGATCAGTTACCTTTGGAACCTGTCGCGCTCCGACTGCAGCCGGTTGAGCTGCATCATCAGCTGCTCGTTGTTGTCCTGAGCCGCCCCGATGGACCTGATGTAGCCGGCTATCTCGCCGTCCATGGTGTGTAGGTCGGCCGACATCTTACTGCGGCATACCGGTCACAGGTCACGGATCACGGGTCACGGGTCACCAGTCACCCGTCACAAATAACGGGTCACAGGTCACAGGTGACAGGTCACGAGTCACAGGTCACCCGTCACAAGTCGCCCGTCACAAGTCACGAGTCACGGGTCACAGGTCAAGTGCCACAGGTCACAGGTCACGGGTCACATTTCACCCGTCACAAGTCACGAGTCACGGGTCACAGGTCACAGGTCACGGGTCACATGTCACCGCTCATGGGTTAAGGATCATGGCCCACCGGTCACGTGTCCTAGGTCACAGATCACGCTGGACGACGGGAAGATGCCACGTGACTGGCCGGCAGTCAAACGTTACGTGACATGTCGGCAGCAGTGACAGATTATTCGTGAAATAGTGAGGAGACCCCACTTCTCAACACTGAATAGATATCTTTCCCAAACAAGCACTGACATGGTGATTCTTAATGAATGTTTACGAAGTCTGCATGGCTTGCTTTGAACAGTATCTTATGTACATGTATCATGATTATGCTCAACATTGTGCATTGTGATTGGGGCCGTCGCCGCCTGGGGGCAGCGGAGGCAGTCCCCCTGCCAAAGGACGCCCATTTTAATCCTCACCCATCCTGGACATCTTAAGCGAAACCGGTCCATTTGCGAAATTCGACATCCTGTAATCATTTTGGCATAGCACACCTAACGTAAAACCTCTATTTTAACGCATGTCGGTAGTCAGACGAGGTCACGTGACATGTTGGGAATCAGGACAGGGTCATGAATCAGGCGACGGAAGTGAAGAGGTCGCACCGTGAGTCCAGCCATCGGTTGGACGATGTCATGCCAAGCCGCAAGTGACACGCGATCAGATCAAGTGACAGGCTAGACGAGGTCACAAACAGCACTGATGTTGAGTCCGGGTCACACGTCAAGGGACGGGTCAGACGAGGTCGCTGGTCAGGTTGAGAGTAACCTTTGTCTGAAGTTTGAACTGTACGGGGCAGACATGCACTCGAACGATCCCGAAGAGGCGCCATCTTTTAATGGGGGGATCATGCCCCATTGCTCCCATGCATCCGCCCCTGCCGTACATGTATAAACAACATGAATTTCCTCATTTTTTGTGGACAAGTCCAAGAAAAACTCCTGGACGACGCATTTTGCGTTCTCGGCGGAAAATGTTTGCCGCGGACGCCCGGCGCCTCCGTGGCGCAATCGGTTAGCGCGTTCGGCTGTTAACCGAAAGGTTGGTGGTTCGAGTCCACCCGGGGGCGGATGTTTTCGCGCGTTGCAAGAGGAAATATGAGAAATGACGTACAATCTTGCCACCGTAATTTGATGCATCACGAAACATGGTATAGTTCACGAAGAGAAAACCTTGATGCCAGCACCGTGTATTCCTCAGCGATCGGCGGTAACCAGACTGGCCCCAGCACAGCCCACACCCTCCCAGGTCAACTTGGCACCGCTCCCGCGCTTCCGACACCCCCGATCGCTGATTGGTCCATCCCACAGACGCCCCACCACGCCGCGTATCCGTCCGGTCACGATGTCCCCGCACTGGATGTCTCACTGGATGCCAGTGCCACCTCACATGCAATCTCACTACACATCGCTGCACGGATCTTCGCCAAACTTTCAACAGTGGCGTGAATCACCTCAATGACGCCCAAGCGTGCGTCCACACTTGCACTGCACCTGCTTGCAACTCGCAATATTCTCTACGGGTTTCTGCAGTGGTACTGTATCGTGTCGCGTTTTGTGTTGTGCACTGTACTGAACAGAACTTACATTGCACAATTAGATCTCAATTATATGTCTACATTAAATTCACATATGCTTTGCATGCCTTAAGGTCAACATTTACACATCTACCCAGGGGCGGTCCGAGGCTCCAAATGAGGTGAGAAGAAGAAAATTCGCGACCGTCCCCATCCCCCTCCCCACAACAAAATGTGCTCAGGTTTTCCCCACTTGATTTCTCTGGTTCAGTGAATTCGCAGATATTTTTACTGGTATTTGTGTACTGATTTTTCCCAACATTAAAAAAACTGACATAGAAGCCTGTGAGCGCAAATCAGAAACAAGAATGCATGAACTGGACTTGTTGAAGATTACCGAGCAGCCTCTTTAGGTGCCATTTCTTTGGGAAATAAGATACAAGCACGACTTTTCTTCTTTGAAAGCATGTCACCTAGCATTGATACTGCAGATGAGGCATAATCCTCCCGGGATGTAGTGATATAAGGTGATCCAATATCAGAATGATTAGGTGATCCAACATCAGTAGGACTAGGTGATCAAAAATCATTAGGGATAGGTGCTCTAACATCAGTAGATTAAGTGAGGTTAGTTCAAATTATGCTAGGTTATGTTTTGTGCAATATTGCATAATTATTAAAGGGCAGGTAACTTGCTCCTGTCCTACAATTCTGCACATTCCCATATTTTCACGAATGAATGGGAGCATTCTTGTGCAAAACATGGCCCGATAAGAGTAGAATGGATGAACTCCAAAAATACCGCAGACCCTGCGCTTGTTATGAAACGAACGCGCCATATATTGCGATATGTGCCAGAGGCACGCCTTTGTCGACCGGTCATCGAGCTGCCTCGAAGCTAAGATGTAAATGTTAACTTCAATTTTCACTATAATTACGAATGAGCAACGCATATGTCTTTCCAGTTTTTCAACTTTGCTATTTTCCAGTGCATGAAAGCATCATTTGTACGAAAATAACATAAACAACACTGACATCTCTACTCAGGTGAGGCACTGCCTTAGTGCCTTTCATGGACCGACCGCCCCTGCTCTACATATCGTCCCATCAAAACCAGGTTGGACCCATCGCGATGGGTTGAACTGACTACTGGTATGGTATGGTCGGCATGTGCATATCCAGCTGCCGCCAACACAGCCCGTGTGTCGGCACGTTCATCACGGGCGAGGGCGAGGGCGAGGGCTAGGGCGATGGCGAGGGCGAGGGCGATGGCAATGGCAATGGCAATGGCGATGGCGATGGCGATGGCGATGGCGATGGCGAGGGCGATGGCGATGGCGATGGCGATGGCGATGGCGATGGCGATGGCGATGGCGATGGCGATGGCGATGGCGATGGCGATGGCGATGGCGATGGCGATGGCGATGGCGAGGGCGAGGGCGAGGGCGGAGGCGAGGGCGAGGGCGAGGGCGAGGGCGTGGGCGGAGGCGAGGGCGAGGGCCGGGGCGAGGGCGAGGGCGAGGGCGAGGGCGAGGGCGAGGGCGAGGGCGAGGGCGAGGACGAGGACGAGGACGAGGACGAGGACGAGGACGAGGGCGAGGACGAGGGCGAGTGGGAGGGCTAGGGCTAGGGTGAGGGCTAGGGTGAGGCTATAGTGAGGGCTATAGTGAGGGCGAGGACTAGGGTGACGATGACGGTGACGGTGACGGTGACGGTGACGGTGACGGTGACGGTGACGGTGACGGTGACGGTTGTGGTGAGGGTGATGGCGATGGCTATGGTGATGGCTATGGCTATGGCGATGGCGATGTCGATGGCAATGACGATGGCGATGGCAATGGCAATGGCAATGGCGATGGCGATGGCGATGGCAATGGCAATGGCGATGGCGATGGCGATGGCGATGGCAATGGCAATGGCAATGGCAATGGCAATGGCAATGGCAATGTCAATGGCAATGGCGATGGCGAGTGCGAGGCTCTGGACGGTCAGGGGAGGCTCTGGACGGCCAGGGGCGGCTCTGGACGGCCAGGGGAGGCTCTGGACGGCCAGGGGAGGCTCTGGACGGCCAGGGGAGGCTCTGGACGGTCAGGGGGGCTCTGGACGGCCAGGGGGCTCTGGACGGCTCTGGACGGCCTGGACGCCAGGGGAGGCTCTGGACGAGCAGGGGCGGCTCTGGACGGCCAGGCCGGGGAGGCTCTGGACGGTCAGGGGAGGCTCTGGACGGCCAGGGAGGCTCTGGACGGCCAGGGGAGGCTCTGGACGGCCAGGGGCGGCTCTGGACGGCCAGGGGAGGCTCTGGACGGCCAGGTGAGGCTCTGGACGGCCAGGGGAGGCTCTGGACGGTCAGGGGAGGCTCTGGACGGCCAGGGGAGGCTCTGGACGGCTCTGGACGGCCAGGGGAGGCTCTGGACGGCCAGGGGAGTCTCTGGACGGCTCTGGGTGGCTATGGGGGGCTCTGGGTGGGCAGGGGCGGCTCTGGATGGGCAGGGGCGGCTCTGGGTGGGCAGGGGCGGCTCTGGGTGGCTCTGGGCGGCTCTGGACGGCTCTGGGTGGCCAGGGGCGGCTCTGGGTGGCCAGGGGAGGCTCTGGGTGGCCAGGGGAGGCTCTGGACGGCCAGGGGCGGCTCTGGGTGGGCAGGGGCGGCTCTGGATGGGCAGGGGCGGCTCTGGGTGGCCAGGGGCGGCTCTGGGTGGCCAGGGGCGGCTCTGGGTGGGCAGGGGCGGCTCTGGGTGGCCAGGGGCGACCCTCGGTGACGCTGCCCGGCCCGGCCGATACCACTATTAAGCCATCATAACTTGCTTTGTTGCCGTGTCATGGCCATGACTTCTTCACACAGATCTATGCCTGGTTTGCCGGTCATTGCCTGTGCCGTCATGGCACCGCTTGACCTGCGCGCCCCGAGGCCGGGCAGTGTCAGTTGTCGGACGGGCAGTGTCAGTTGCATACCGGGCAGGGTCAGTTGTAGACCGGGCAGTGTCAGTTGTAGGCCGGGCAGTGTCAGTTGTTGTGGCAGTGTCAGTTGCCGGCCGGGCAGTGTCAGTTGCCGGCCGGGCAGTGTCAGTTGCTGTGGCAGTGTCAGTTGTCGGCCGGGCAGTGTCAGTTGTCGGCCGGGCAGTGTCAGTTGCAGGCCGAGCAGTGTCAGTTGCTGTGGCAGTGTCAGTTGCATACCGGGCAGTGTCAGTTGCTGTGGCAGTGTCAGTTGTAGGCCGGACAGTGCCATTTGCTGTGGCAGTGTCAGTTGCTGTGGCAGTGTCAGTTGTAGGCCGGGCAGTGTCAGTTGCCGGCCGGGCGGTGTCAGTTGCCGGCCGGGCAGTGTCAGTTGCTGTGGCAGTGTCAGTTGCTGTGGCAGTGTCAGTTGCTGTGTCAGTGTCAGTTGTCGGCCGTAAGGGATCATGGCGAAGGGATCATGCCCCAATGCGGACGATGAGAAATCATGCCCCCGGGTGCGGACGCATGTATCCGCCTCTGGCATGCATACATAAGACAACATTTCATGAATCGTCATTTTTGGGGCAGACAAGTCGAAGACGACGCATTTCGAATCCTGGACGACGCATTTTGCGTTCTCGGTGGAAAAGAATTGTCGCTGATAACCCACGCCTCCGTGGCGCAATTGGTTAGCGCGTTCGGCTGTTAACCGAAAGGTTGGTGGTTCGAGTCCACCCGGGGGCGGACGTTTTCCCGCGTTGCAAGAGGAAAAATGAGAAGCGACGCACAATCCCGCCACAGTAATTTGATGCATTACGGAACATCGCGTCGCGAACATTCGGCCAACTTTCAACAGGTGCATGAATCACCTCAATGGCGCTCAAACATACTTTCACTGCACCTGCTTGCTACTCGCAATATACTCAACGGGTTTCTGCAGTGGTACTGCATTGTGTCGCGCTTCCGTGCTATGCACTGCACAGAACAGAACTAGCGTTATATAATTAGATGCCAATAACATGATACTTTAAATTCAGATCTTTCGCATGATTTAAGGCCAACATTGAAAAATCTACATCTGTCGTCCCATCAAAATCAATTTAGACCCATCGCGATGGGTTGAACTGACTACTGGTATGGTATGGTCGGCGTGTGCATATCCAGCTGCCGCCAACACAGCCCGTGGGTCGGCACGGTCATCACGGGCGAGGGCGAGGGCGAGGGCGAGGGCGAGGGCGAAGGCGAGGGCGAAGGCGAGGACCGGGCAGTCCCAGTTGCCGGCCGGGCAGTGTCAGTTGCTGTGGCAGTGTCAGTTGCTGTGGCAGTGTCAGTTGCTGTGGCAGTGTCAGTTTCCGGCCGTGAGGTATCATGGCGAATGGATCATGCCCCAATGCGGACGATGAGAAATCATGCCCCCGGGTGCGGACGCTTTCCCATGTATCCGCCTCTGGCATGCATACATAAAACAACATTTCATGAATCGTCATTTTTGGGGCAGACAAGTCGAAGACGACGCATTTCGAATCCTGGACGACGCATTTTGCGTTCTCGGTGGAAAAGACTTATCGCTGATAACTCACGCCTCCGTGGCGCAATTGGTTAGCGCGTTCGGCTGTTAACCGAAAGGTTGGTGGTTCGAGTCCACCCGGGGGCGGGCGTTTTCCCGCGTTGCAAGGGGAAAATGAGAAGCGACGCACAATCCCGCCACAGTAATTTGATACATTACGGAACATCGCGTCGCGAACATTCGGCCAACTTTCAACAGGTGCATGAATCACCTCAATGGCGCTCAAACATACTTTCACTGCACCTGCTTGCTACTCGCAATATACTCAACGGGTTTCTGCAGTGGTACTGCATTGTGTCGCGCTCCGTGCTATGCACTGCACAGAACAGAACTAGCGTTATATAATTAGATGCCAATAACATGATACTTTAAATTCAGATCTTTCGGATGCTTTACGGTGAACATTGAAACATCTACATCTGTCGTCCCATCAAAATCAATTTAGACCCATCGCGATGGGTTGAACTGACTACTGGTATGGTATGGTCGGCGTGTGCATATCCAGCTGCCGCCAACACAGCCCGTGGGTCGGTACGGTCATCACGGGAGAGGGAGAGGGCGAGGGCGAGGGCGAGGGCGAGGGCGAGGGCGAGGGCGAGGGCGAAGGCGAGGGCGAGGGCGAGGGCGAAGGCGAGGGCCGGGCAGTCCCAGTGTTACCGGCCGGACAGTGTCAGTTTCATCTGTGTGGAGGAGACATATACTGGAGCCCTCCAGAAGAGGGGCCATCTTTTCATGGATCTTCATGTTCAGTGGAAAAGGCTCGCCGCGGATCCAGGCCTCCGTGGCGCAATTGGTTACCGCGTCCTGCTGTTAGCCGGAAGATTGGTGGTTCGAATCCACCCGGAGGCGGGAGTTTTCACGCGTTGCAAGAGGGAAAGTGAGAAGCGGAGCAGGATCGCGGGGCCATAACTTGGCCATTGGGAAGCATGGTGTCGCGGGTTTTCGGCCAACTTTCACCTCAATGACGCCGAAACATACATCCACACTCATTGCACACGCTTGCGGTTCGCAACATGCTCCACGGGTTTCTGCATGGTGTCGTATTTTGCGCTGTGCACAGAACAGAACATGGATTATATAATTCGATGCCAATAACATTTCTACATTAAGTTCACATATCATCTGCATGCCTTAAGACCAACATTGAAACATCTGCATCTGTCGTCCCATCAAACTCAATTTGGACCCATCGCAATGGGTTCAATTGACTACTGGTATGGTATGGACGGCGAGAGCATAGCCAGCTGCCGCCAACACAGCCCGTGGGTCGGCACGGTCATCACGGGCGAGGGCGATGGCGAGGGCGAGGGCGAGGGCGAGGGCGAGGGCGATGGCGAGGCGAGGCGATGGCGAGGCGAGGCGAGGCGATGGCGAGGGCGATGGCGATGGCGATGGCGATGGCGATGGCGATGGCATGGCGATGGCGATGGCGATGGCGATGGCGAGGCGAGGACGAGGACGAGGACGAGGACGAGGACGAGGACGAGGACGAGGACGAGGACGATGGCGATGACAGTGTCAGTTGCCGGCCAGGCAGTGTTAGTTTCATATGTGCAGGTGAAACGTGCACTCGAGCCCTCCCAAACACGCGCCATATTTTCATGGGGACGGGACCACACCCCAATGCTCTCATGTATCCGCCCCTGGCATGCATACACAAAACAACACAACGTGAATCGTCATTTTTGTGGATACAAGTCTAAGAAAAACTCTTGGACGGCGCATTTTTGCGTTCTCAGTGGAGAAGGCTTGTCCCAGCCATCCTGCGCCTCCGTGGCGCAATCGGTTAGCGTGTTCGGCTGTTGACCGAAGGGTTGGTGGTTCCAATTCACCCTAGGGCGGACGGCTTGCCTCGTTTACAAGAGGAAAAATGAGAAGCGACGTACAATACTGCTACCATGATTTGATGCATTACGAGACATCGCATCACGGATCTTCGGCCAGGGGCCAAGGGTGACTCTGGATGGCCAGGTATAGTGGGGCCATTTAGTAGTAGTGGGGCCGTTAGTGGAATTGCGGCCATTTAGTGGTAGTGCGGCTATTTAGTGGTAGTGCGGCCGTTTCGTAGTAGTGCTGCCGTTTCGTAGTAGTGCGGCCGTTTCGTAGTAGTGCGGCCGTTTAGTGGTAGTGCGGCCGTTTAGTGGTAGTGCGGCCGTTTAGTGGTAGTGCGGCCGTTTAGTGGTAGTGCGGCCGTTTAGTGGTAGTGCGGCCGTTTCGTAGTAGTGCGGCCGTTTAGTGGTAGTGCGGCCGTTTAGTGGTAGTGCGGCCGTTTAGTGGTAGTGCGGCCGTTTAGTGGTAGTGCGGCCGTTTAGTGGTAGTGCTGCCGTTTAGTGGTAGTGCTGCCGTTTAGTGGTAGTGCGGCCGTTCGGACCGTACGCGGCACAAGCCGAGCATCCCTGAAATGTGCTCATGTGACTGTCGTGCGATCTCCACGTGCTGCCATGAGAGCGGAGTATCCACCGATCTACGAGCGGTCCTGCACATGCAGCCGGGCCCGCCTCCTGTCGCTCTCGGCGCCATCGTGGCGCCTCACGCCGGCGGCCAGCTGTTGTGAGCGGTCAGCTGCCGCGAGGAGGCAGCCGTTGTCAGTGCGGCCAGCAGCACTGACCTGATGTCACCCTGTAGTTTGGCGTGCTGCTCGTCCCGCTTCTGCATGGTGTTGAGGCTGTTGGTCCACGTCTGCGTAAGGTGACGCTTCTCCATACCTGAAGCAGGGCGACGTGCTTCGAATGTACGTGCTTAGCACGCTTAGCACGCGCAATATGTTTCGCACACCCTCAGTTCGGGACACGGATAGGGCCGCATGCATGTGTATGCTGGTGTTAGTGGCGGATTCGGGGAGGAAAAATTGGGATGTCAGTTGACAAGATGCACGCATAACACCACCCGCTCTAAACGCAAACTCCATAAAAATAACAACACATTGCCGCGCAAGATTTCACACAAACGTCTGTCACTGGATTTGTAATTGAACAAATATGCTATATTTACCGTTATTCTCGCATTAGCAACACACTGAGTTGGGGTTTGTTGCCGGGAAGAACTAATTTTTGTCATAACAACCAACTTTACCGGGAAAAAAATACTGGTAAAAGCAAGCAAAAACTGTTACAATGTTTGCAATTCCTGGAACACCATCACCTCCAATGTTGGCCGTCTCTCTATGTATTATACAGGCTGTATTACGCGTGACACTATACTAGAAATACCAACATGATGTCTTACGTATCTGAAAAAGATCAAGCAAAGTATTTGCATGACCGTTATCGGCAAACACCTGTAAAACAATTGTTGACGTTGGATTATAGGCGTAATAAAATACGTAACCCATATTTGGTGGCAAAAACAACCGACCTAATGTGGCTGTGTTACTACTCCTCCCCCTTATGGGGACGGCTAATATAATAGCCTGATATTGATGAATATTAAGTACATTTTACCGCCGAGACGACTAGCGTCCTTAACTACTGACAGCAAATTCAGTTCCGAACACCTGACAACGGAGCGTCTGCCTAGTCTCGATCGGGCCGCCGTCCAGCCAGCGGACCAACAGTCAGCTGGCGACGCGAGCACGCACCAGGCGCTGTCTATTCGGTGGTTCACGACGCGCTTTCTTCTGTTCTTTTTACATAAATTTAATCAGAGTTGTTGCTGGGTGGCTTTAGGAGCCAGGGTTCTATTGCTAAGCAGAGCTTGTTGCGTGAACCCTGGCACCACCACCCGATCCATGAATTCCTGTTCAACGGCAGATTTCTTTATCGCAAGTTTAATGTGCCGTGAATGCACCGACACGGCCGCCCGATAGCTCGTCCCGGGCCTTATCGGGCCAGCTGCCAACTGACACTGCCGGCCGGGGGCTGAATGCGAGCGCGCGAAGCGACCCGAACCCTGTGTCGCCAGGACAGGGGAGACCAGTGCAGGCTAGCGTTCCAATCAACTGAGCTACCGGGGCGATTCAGTTGGTTTGCGGCTAATGGCGCCGCCCACACTGTTCCGCCGGTGGGCCGCGGGATTGTGAAATGTCCCGAGCGGCGCCAGTGTTGAACCTGGGACCTTTGGTGCCCAGAGCCCAACACCTCACCTACCCGGCCGTCGCCGCGCCGCACGTACCGAGCGTGTCCAGTTCGAGCTGCGCCTCCGCCAGCACCTGACGCGCCAGGTTGCACTCCTCGGCCTGGGCGCCGCACTGCACCTCGTTCAGCCGGATGGCCGTCTGCAGACGGTCTGAGTCGGACGACAGCCGCGCGATCAGGTAGTCCTGCGGACGAGGTCAGGTCAGGTCAGGTGTCATATGGGCGAGGTCGGGTCAGGTCAGGTAGTCCTGTGAGCGAGGCCAGGTCAGATCAGGTAGTCCTGCGGGCGAGGTCGGGTTATGTCAGGTCAGGTGTCATGTGGGCGATGTCAGGTCAGGTCAGGTAGTCCTGCGTGGCGAGGTCAGGTCAGGCCAGGTCAGGTCAGGTCAGGTAGTCATGTTGGTGAGGTCAGATCAGGTCAGGTAGTCCTGGGAGCGAGATCAGGTCAGGTCAGGCAGTCCTGTGGGCGAGATCAGGTCAGATCGGGTAGGCCTGTGGGCGAGGTCAGGTCAGGTCGTATCACGTCAGGTAGTCCTGTGTGAGAGGTCAAGTTAGGTTATATCACACCAGATAGTCTTGTGGCCGAGGTCAGATCAGTTCAGCTCGGGTCAGGTCAGGTAGGCTGGCAGGATCAATTAGGCCAGTCCTATCAGATCACCTTAGGTCTAGGGTTGGCTTTGTGCTTTGGAATTCTAGATTTAGAGAAGAAATTTGAGAGCATTCCAATTCGGAGAACATTTTTGTCTGGTTCTAGCATTTAAAAAACATTTGTTTGTTTGCTTATTGTTTGTTTATTGGGTGGTTCACGACACACTTTATGCACATTCATGGCTAATGGCGCCGCCCACACTGTTTCGCCGGTGGGCCGCGGGATTGGGAAATGTCCTGAGTGGCGCTAGTGTTGAACCCGGGACCTTTGGTACTCATAGCCCGACACCTTAACCACTCGGCCACCCCCCCGCCCCAAACATTTGTTTGTAATTTTCAATGAGTTGCGCGCATCTTCATCCAACAGCAACAGGTTTGCAGTAATTTTTCAATTACCTCCATTAAATCTGAGAGCGTATGGTATTTCAACAGAGGACAATGTACTGGATAACAAATATCCAGGACAATGCTGGGGCAGGTCACCAACTTCCAACCCTGGGGCAGGGAAGATCAGGCAGCCTTGTGGAAAAGGCTAAATCCTGTGAAGTAGCCATGTGGGAGAGGTGAGGTGAGGTGAGGTGAGGTGAGGTGAGGTGAGGTGAGGTGAGGTGAGGTGAGGTGAGGTGAGGACAGATCAGGCAAGAACAGGTTGGTTGGACAAGTGGGTCAGGTAGTCCTTTAGGAGTTGTCGGTCAGGTCAGGTCAGGTCAGGTCAGGTCAGGTCAGATTGTCACGTGGTAAGGTCTGACGTCAGCTGATACTGTGAAGTGTTCCGGTCAGGTCAGGTCAGGTCAGATTGTCACGTGGTAAGGTCTGATGTCGCCTGACACTGTGAAGAGTCCCGGTCACGTCATGTCAGGCTCTTCTGCACGGCAGGTGGAGTCGGGCCGGACGGCCGTGTAGGAGCGCCGACGCCAGACCGGAGGGTGCTGTGGGAGAGGTCACGTGACGACAGGTGGAGTCGGGTCGGACGGCCGTGCAGGAGCGCCGACGCCAGACCGGAGGGTGCTGTGGGAGAGGTCACGTGACGACAGGTGGAGTCGGGTCGGACGGCCGTGCAGGAGCGCCGACGCCAGACCGGAGGGTGCTGTAGGAGAGGTCACGTGACGACAGGTGGAGTCGGGTCGGACGGCCATGTAGGAGCGCCGACGCCAGACCGGAGGGTGCTGTGGGAGAGGTCACGTGACGGTGCCTGACCGGATGGTGCCTGTGCCGTGACGTCACGGCGTGACATTCTGTCCGGGGCGTGATCGTCTGGTGACCAGAGTTAGTTATTTGGGCTTTAGGGGGCATCGACCAGGGTTGATCATTCGCGCCTATCTGGTGACCAGAGCTCACGACAGCAGTGCGCGGGGCTGAGCGGACGGTGGAGGGCGAACTCTAAAACGTCACACCGCTTCACACGCGCACCGGATGAGGGTGGGTGGGGGGGCGGGGGATCCGCAAACTCCTGCCTTTCGACGGGATCTCATAAACGGACTGGGATACTGTGAGGAAATCTTGCGACTGTGTTCGAAATCAATCAGCGTGGAGAAAAACCTTTCGCAATCATTCGGTACACATTAGGGTGTGTCACGAAGGACCTTTTTTTGGAAATTGCACTTTGCTTAGTGAAATTATCGTGCAGATCACCTAAAAAAAACCTGTAGTCGAAACCAAATCGAAATCAAACAATAAACAAAATATGCGACAGGGCGATAAAGAAACAAATTTGCCGGGCGCCCGGCGTTGAAGTCTCCAGTGATGGCGCTCCGTTGCGATTGGCATCTAACACCACGCGTCCGGCCACCGTCGGAGCGCCGCCGCGGCGCTGTGACGAAAAAGGCGGTAGTCGGTGCTGTGGATGCCTGATGAATGGATTCTGGTGATGAAGCTCATTAATAAAACTCAATGAAAGTGTTTAGTGGGGTAAAAGGCTTTTCATAAGCACCAGTCGCTTAATAAGTTGCCTGGATATCTGACGCATGAAAGAAAGGTTCACTTTACGTCGCTTGTTCGTTCCATTTTCAATCAGTAGATCTATCGGCGTATAATGCTAATATTTTCACTTTTGAAAGCTTGAACATCTTCAAAATTACTCGTCTGTTTACATCGAAGACCAATTAAATCATTCTGAGACACTTGCTATCTTATTGTTATGACAATTAGACCAGGCGAAATCGGCATCATGCTCCGTTCCACTACAACCGAAGGAGACGGGCATACAGCGACGTCACCTTTTGTACGAGCAGCCACATTTTTTGTACGAACTATCATTTTATAACTGTACTACTTGTCTACATGCTCGACAGAAAACCCGACATTAAATCCTTTTTGCTGCTGAGCACTGGCATTGCCGACCTGTGTTTCAACTTCGCCACAATGTAACCGTGGCGGGCCTCTTCACCAATTACCTTCAAAGACGCCTCGGTCACCACTTTCACCATCCGTTCCACCGTCTGACTGTGCACGGGGTATGGCGGTACTTCGAGAGGACTCGCGATGATGTCTAGTAAGTCATCATCGGACAGTTGTTGCGTCATGGGCGGCTCGGTTATCGCCTCATTACACCAATCAATCAGCTCCATGATGCTGTTTGCCCCCATATTCACTTTTGGAAGCTTGAACTTCCGCACTTCGTCAGTATCACTATCGACTTGAGTTCTGCGACACTGCTGGATTTGAGTGACCGCCCTTTCCCATGTGGCTTGATCTTGGCCCGCTGCCATTGCTAGCAGTACTGCCTCAGGGTGACACCAGTAGCTGTTGCGCTGTATTACCGGCTGCACCATGGCCGCTATCTCAGGTCGCAAACTTTTGAGAAGTTGCACGCTGTGCAGCGCATTACCAGGACCGTCAGAACATTTCCAGTTCTTCTTGATGCAGAACCACATGGGAGTATAGTGGCACACGATGAACTCCGCTGGCATTCTCAGACTGTCTGATGGCTGTTCGGTTGATGTGTAGAGCCGGAGAATTCGCGCCGCCAGAGTCAGCCACCTGGAGTTGTTTAGTGGACCGATCTTCATTTTCGCAGTTCTATCTGAGATACAGCCCGTCTGGACACTACGCGCCAGACTGTACAGAATAGCCTGGTCTGAACTTAGGTCACTGAGAATCTCCTGCGTTATTTCTGAAACATTTCCGCCATCGATTGGCTCAAAATCGACCACTGGTAAGGTTTCTACTGCGCCTGTAGCAGCCCGGCCAATCAGCCCACTAAACGACTTAGGTCCTGTTGTGACTCCATCTAACTGGCTAAATACTGCACGAAGTTTAAGTTCATTTGCATGAAGTTGGCACACAAACCAGTGGACGGGGCGTTTTTGTCCGAGCTCAAACAAACGGATAACACCACCTTTTTGGCCAGTATTAACTCTCGTGCTGTCACAGCCAAGCACAGAAACATCCGCACCAAACTCATATGCCACGGCGTTCAGGTCCTGAAAAATGTCCTCCGCTTTCCCAGTCTGTGGGGTAAAATGTCCTAAATATGCACTGTCTGGCTCGGATACAACCACAATGTGCTCTTCCGTCTTCTTTGAACTGGCTGTCATAAGCGTGTCGTCTTTTCTACCGTCGAAGTAGAGACCAGATACACGACCTGCATGATCCTCATGGCTCTGGGCTACTACCTCTCTTCTAATCCGATCCCTTGCTCGCCATACTTTTTTGCTATCCACTATGCAGTCCATATCGTCAGAAGTGATCCGACTAATGTCCACTTGGAAACCGTTTATGATCGCAGCACACGCACGATTAGACACTCCGTACCGATCTGCTGCTAGAGCCGTATTTAGCAGTTCGTCTGTGTTACTGTTCACCATATACTCTGACTCATTGACTACAGATGTGAGGGATGATGAATCTGTGGCGGAATCTTGGTTTGAATAGAATCTAGCTGGGCCATTGGGCGTCGACTGGGCTCGTCCATGGCGCGTCGACGAGTGGTTTCACGGATATCTGCGGTGCCGATTTGCATTTGGCGAGGTCCTCTCTGGTCTTGGACAAAGGGAAACTCCATTCGTGGCACTTTGTCGACCATCGCACATTTGCAGCTATCGATATCAGCACATTTTCGCGATATCGCGATATCACATTTCAGCACATCGATATCAGATATCAGCACGGCTCGTGTCGCCGTCGTTAATAGGTTGTCCCTACTGCTGATAATCCCAGTTTCCCTTGAAACTTGAGTAACGAAAAGGAACAGGAGACTTGGATTGACTAATAAAACAGGGATGTATGGCATGCGAAGCTATTTTGTGTCGTTACTGCGTACGCAATTTATTCGAATGATGATTCATAGCACTGTGAAAGGTGGACCACAGACAAAGGAAAGTGGAGCGATCAGTCCTTCGGTGAAGTTTAATCTTTACAATCAGATATATCCCGGCTCCCCTGATCTGTTTTTGAATTACCAGAATCCATTCATAAGTCATCCACAGCACCGACTGCCGCCTTTTTCGTCACAGCACCGCGGCGGCGCTCCGACGGCGGCCGACGCGTGGTGTTAGATGCCAATCGCAACGGAGCGCCATCACTGGAGACTTCAACGCCGGGCGCCCGGCAAATTTGTTTCTTTATCGGCCTGTCGCATATTTTGTTTATTGTTTGATTTCGATTTGGTTTCGACCACAGGGTTTTTTTAGGTGATCTGCACGATAATTTCACTAAGCATAAGAAAAACCGTTCAGGCGACACACCCTAGTACACATCCTACCTGCGGGGATGCAAAGTCGACCGACCAACCACAGACTGGCGGACGTTCAAGGTCATAAAGGTTTCGTCGGTGTGGTGGTGCGGCCAATCTCCGTCTCATCTGACCCAAACGGCATTGACCACGGGTGATACCATTTATACTAGAGAGTTCACTGCAGCCGTAATCTACCCCATTAATTGTCATTCTAACTTCAGTAGTTCCCGATATTTTAAAGGGCGATCCCCCCCCCCATCCGATACGCGTTGTGAGAGGTCCTGTAGCGCGTTTGATAAAATCGCGTTCGGAGGGGGGCGGTCATGCCGGAACGGAAGTCGCATTTCCGTGTTGATTTTGTGATTCTAGTGGATCGCTGCGACGTTATAGGCCACTAAAAAGCGTCACGACCGAGTTCAAAAGAAAAACAAATAGTATAAAAATTAGTGGAAGAAAATCATACCTCTTTGGATACAATACAGCACGATGGTGTCGTCATGGTATGGCCAATGTAGAAAAAAAACAATCTTCAAGTGTATTCATAGTGTATTCATTAACTAGTGGAGTTATTTTATCGTTCTCCATTTTTCTGCTTTAACTTTTCTTTGCATACTACCGAGAAGTGCAGCGCAAAATTACTTGCAAAAGCATTAGTTAAAAGCAACGCATTATTGGCTGTGCGCCATTTTCCATTCAAGCTGACTGACATGGCACCGTTGTCTGACCACGGATTGCATGTTTCACCTGTTGATGCCTGTCTCATCTTTGACGCTTTCTGTCTCACCTGTCCCCGATTGCCTGACCTGGGGATGTATGTCTCGGCTGACGCTGTTTGTCTCACCTGACGCTGTTTGTCTCACCTGCTGCCATGTTGTGTCTCACCTGCCGCCTCACCTGCCGCTGTTGTGTCTCACCTGCCGCCTCACCTGCCGCCTCACCTGCCGCCATCTTGTCTCACCTGCCGCTGTTTACTCTGCTCCAGTGCCGACATCTCGGCGTAGGCCCGCTCCGCCATCTTGTGTCTCACCTGCCGCCTCACCTGCCGCTGTTGTGTCTCACCTGCCGCCTCACCTGCCACTGTTGTGCCTCATCTGCCGCTGTTTACTCTGCTCCAGCGCCGACATCTCGGCGTAGGCCCGCTCCGCCATCTTGTGTCTCACCTGCCGCCATGTTGTGTCTCACCTGCCGCCATCTTGTGTCTCACCTGCCGCTGTTGTGTCTCACCTGCCGCTGTTGTGTCTCACCTGCCGCTGTTGTGCCTCACCTGCCGCTGTTGTGTCTCACCTGCCGCCTCACCTGCCGCTGTTATGTCTCACCTGCCGCCTCACCTGCCGCTGTTGTGTCTCACCTGCCGCTGTTTACTCTGCTCCAGTGCCGACATCTCCGCGTCGGCCCGCTCCGCCATCTTGTGCCGCAGCTGCAGCTCGGTGTCGGCGTCATTCTCCAGTGACTTGAGGTGGTATTCGTGCTTCTCCAGGTTACCCGCGTCCAGCCGTAACTGCTTCTCTGAGTCGCAAACAAACAAATAAGCAAACGTTGTACGCATCCAGCCGCAGCTGCTTCTCTGACACACAAACAAGCAAACAAGAAACAAGCATGGCACGCATCCAGCACCAGATGATTTGAATGTATGTATAAATGTGTGTGATCATGGGTATGCGTGCGTGTGCACGTGTGATGTGTGCATGTGTGATGTGTGCGCGCGTGATGTGTGCACGTGTGATGTGTGCGTGTGTGATGTGTGCACGTGTGATGTGTGCGTGCGTGCGTGTGTGCGTGTGCGAAACCCGGGCCAGTCCGTGTTTTATCTGTGGCAGCGAAACTCGGGCCAGTCCGTGTTTTATCTGTGGACGCGAAACCCTGGGCCAGTCCGTGTTTTATCTGTGGACAGGAAACCCAGTCGGTGTTTTATCTGTAGCCGCGAAACTCGGGCCAGTCGGTGTTTTATCTGTGGACAGGAAACCCAGTCGGTGTTTTATCTGTAGCCGCGAAACTCGGGCCAGTCGGTGTTTTATCTGTGGCCGCGAAACTCGGGCCAGTCGGTGTTTTATCTGTGGACGCGAAACCCGCGCCAGTCGGTGTTTTATGTGTGGGCGCGAAGTCGTTTGTGATAATGCTGGGAAACTTCAGAAAGCTGATGTGCGTCTCGTATGCATATTTTGGTGCACGGAAAAAAATTGGTGACGTTATATCACTTATACATGACGTCGTTCTTGAACGGATGTCAAGCGTATTTGTGCTAAAATGTCTCCAGCTTGGTGCGATGCTCCTGGTGCGAGGTGCTCCGAGACCTGTGACCTGAGCCCACTGACCTGTGGCGCGGTCTGTATCCAGCTTGGTGCGATGCTCCTGGTGTGAGGTGCTCCGAGACCTGTGACCTGAGCCCACTGACCTGTGGCGCGGTCCGTCTCCAGCTCTGGTGCGGTGCTCCTGGTGCGAGGTGCTCCGGTCGCTGAGACCTGTGACCTGAGCCCACTGACCTGTGGCGCGGTCTGTCTCCAGCTTGGTGCGATGCTCCTGGTGCGAGGTGCTCCGAGACCTGTGACCTGAGCCCACTGACCTGTGGCGCGGTCCGTCTCCAGCTTGGTGCGATGCTCCTGGTGTGAGGTGCTCCGAGACCTGTGACCTGAGCCCACTGACCTGTGGCGCGGTCCGTCTCCAGCTGAGCCCACTGACCTGTGGCGCGGTCCGTCTCCAGCTGAGCCCACTGACCTGTGGCGCGGTCTGTCTCCAGCTGGTGCGATGCTCCTGGTGCGAGGTGCTCCGAGACCTGTGACCTGAGCCCACTGACCTGTGGCGCGGTCTGTATCCAGCGGTGCGATGCTCCTGGTGCGAGGTGCTCCGAGACCTGTGACCTGAGCCCACTGACCTGTGGCGCGGTCCGTCTCCAGCTTGGTGCGATGCTCCTGGTGTGAGGTGCTCCGAGACCTGTGACCTGAGCCCACTGACCTGTGGCGCGGTCTGTCTCCAGCTGAGCCCACTGACCTGTGGCGCGGTCCGTCTCCAGCTGCACGACCTGTGGCGCGGTCCAGCTGCCCCCCGTGGCGCGGTCGTCCAGCGAGCCCACACCTGCGCGGTCGTTCCAGCTGATGCTCCTGGTGTGAGGTGCTCCGAACCTGTGACCTGAGCCCACTGACCTGTGGCGCGGTCCGTCTCCAGCTTGGTGCGATGCTCCTGGTGCGAGGTGCTCCGAGACCTGTACCTGAGCCCACTGACCTGTGGCGCGGTCCGTCTCCAGCTGAGCCCACTGACCGTGGCGCGTCTGTCTCCAGCTGAGCCCACTGACCTGTGGCGCGGTCTGTCTCCAGCTTGGTGCGATGCTCCTGGTGCGAGGTGCCCGAGACCTGTGACCTGAGCCCACTGACCTGTGGCGCGGTCCGTTCCAGCTGTGCGCCCTGGTGGAGGTGCCGAGACCGTGACCTGAGCCCACTGACCTGTGGCGCGGTCCGTCTCCAGCTGGTGCGGTGCTCCTGGTGCGAGGTGCTCCGAGACCTGTGACCTGAGCCCACTGACCTGTGGCGCGGTCCGTCTCCAGCTGAGCCCACTGACCTGTGGCGCGGTCTGTCTCCAGCTGAGCCCACTGACCTGTGGCGCGGTCTGTCTCCAGCTTGGTGCGATGCTCCTGGTGCGAGGTGCTCCGAGACCTGTGACCTGAGCCCACTGACCTGTGGCGCGGTCTGTCTCCAGCTTGGTGCGGTGCTCCTGGTGCGAGGTGCTCCGAGACCTGTGACCTGAGCCCACTGACCTGTGGCGCGGTCTGTCTCCAGCTGAGCCCACTGACCTGTGGCGCGGTCTGTCTCCAGCTTGGTGCGATGCTCCTGGTGCGAGGTGCTCCGAGACCTGTGACCTGAGCCCACTGACCTGTGGCGCGGTCCGTCTCCAGCTGAGCCCACTGACCTGTGGCGCGGTCTGTCTCCAGCTTGGTGCGGTGCTCCTGGTGAGAGGTGCGCACCTCCTGCAGTGTCTCCTCGGCGCTGCGGCGCGCCTGCACCGCCTCTCGCAGCAGCTGCGCCTGCTGCTGCTGCTGCTGCTGCTGATGCGACAGCTGCAGCTGCCGCTCGTACAGTCGCACGCCGGCCCCCTCGCGCTGGTTGGCCGTCGCCCGCTGCTCTTTGTTCTGGGGCGAGGAGAAACGGCAGTGGCAGTCACTCGACCCCTGGGGCGATATGTGGCGCCCGGGGCGATACGTGGCACTCGGGGCGATACGTGGCGCCCGGGGCGATACGTGGCGCACGAAAATTGGGCTTCATATTCACCGATATAAAACGTGTTGAATGTTGAACTGCACATAAACAAAAAACGAGTGAATACGATACAAATTACCAACGTGTGCTTCGTAACGTACCCAGACCCAGACTCGACGCTTCGCATGGACCCAGACTCGCCGCTTCGCACGGACCCAGACTCGACGCTTCGCACGGACCCAGACTCGACGCTTTCGTGCATGCTCGCCATAGTGCAAAATCTGCTCAAGCTTACTATCAAGAGGAAGCACAGAATAGCCACCAGAGATCAGTGTGCTGCCCACCAGAGGTCAGTATACCGCCCACCAGAGGTCAGTGTGCTGCCCACCAGAGGTAAATGTGCCGCCAACCAGAGGTCAGTGTGCTGCCCACTACAGGTCAGCATACCACACACCAGAGGTCAGTGTGCCGCCCACCAGAGGTCAGTGTGCTGCCCACCAGCGGCCAGTCTGTAACCCACCAACTGCACGATGTCCATGTCGAGCTGGTTGATGCGGCGCCGCAGGAGGGAGGCGAGCGCGCGCTGGAAGCGCACCATCAGCGGGTGGTCGGGCGGCAACACGGGCCGCTCAGTGTTGACCTCGCCGGCCGCCATGTCACCACCGCCAGCCGCCAGGTCACCGCCGCCGGCCGACGAGGCGTGAGGCGAGCCGCCGGCAGAGCCGCCGGCCGAGCCAGCGCGGTCCGGGGGTGGCTCGGCCCAGTCGCCCGCCGGCGCGTCTGACGGCCAGGCACCGGTCAGCGCGCGCAGGCACGGCAACCGCCAGACCGCTGGGTTACTGGGCTGTCACCAGGCACCGGTCAGCGCGCGGAGGCGCGCAAACCGCCAGACCGCCGGGTTACTGGGCTGTTACCAGGCACCGGTCAGCGCGCGCAGGCGCGGCAACCGCCAGACTGCTGGGTTACTGGGCTGTCACCAGGCACCGGTCAGCGCGCGGAGGCGCGGCAACCGCCAGACCGCCGGGTTACTGGGCTGTTACCACGGGTACACCAGCAGCAGGGTACGCAGCGCCGCGCGACCCACCTGGCAACGGCGAGTGGCCGCCGTCCGGACCTGGCGACGGTGAGAAGCCACCGTCCGGACCTGGGTACAGTGGGTACGGCACGCCGCGGGTCGTGTCGTCGTCAGAGCCCAGGGCGTCGGCCAGCTCCGAGAACAAGACGTCGTCACTGTCACCTGGCGGTGAGAGCGTCAGGTGACGTCAGGTGGCGACGCCATCCGGCGCCGGCGGGAACCACAACAGCGCACCGCCGTCTGGTGGTGGCAGTGGGAACCACAAAAGCGCACCGCCGCCTGGTGGTGGCGGCGGGAACCACAACAGCGCACCGCCCCCTGGTGGTGGAAAAGGGAACCACAACAGCGCGCCGCCGTCTGGTGGTGGCAGCGGGAACCACAACAGCGCGGCCTGCCGGCGGCGGCGCCCGTTGGGCGCGCCGGCACGCCGATGCCATCTGGTGGAGACACCGTGAACCACACCACCCCACATCCCGCGACCCGGCACAGCTCAGTGGAAGGGCTCGGAATGCGCAAAATATGTGTCATGTCATTCGAAAGCTATTCGTGTGCCGAGTATGAAGATACAATTGTTATCCAGATCCATCGACTGTTCATTTTGATGCACAATGCACTTGTGTTCGACTGTGTAGATGTTCCAGACCTGCTGCTGAAGCTATGGCTAGACAAACGTCTTATTTGGTATATATGCTCCTCAAAATGTAGGTAACAATACCCCATGCGCTACACTGCCTCGGGCTTCTCACAGCAAATACCATAATTAACCGAACCCTGATCCTATGTGTATTAGCATCACATCTTACTTCCAGCTCCAAGATGCACATGAGATCGTCCATAACAACACGTTGGCGAAGAATTCACCCAAGGGACCTTCTTTACGTAGGAGCTTTTTGATCCAACGTCTGATGTATGATCCAATTAGAAAAGTTAACTTGTATTTGGTATGTGAGTCTAAGCTATAGGTGCCCTTGGAGGCCGTCAGAATGCTTGAGTGTTAGAATGTGCATGTTTTCCAATTTGTTTACACCAAGTGTATGGCCATCAGATCGGCAGTTTATGGGGCAGTTGTGCCGGGCCTGGTGGGCGGAGCCTGGTGGACCTACGCATGCGCAGCTCGCACGTCTGCCGGGTGCTCCCAAATGTATAGCCAGAATACAGATGTTTCATCGAGCCCGAATGTATTCCAGTAATTCATTTCATGGTTTACTGTCCTTTCGTATTTGCATCTGCATTGTAAATCTGGGCACGACTGTGTCTGCCATTCCCGAAAAGCGGTGCATGTATGGGGAGGAGGGGCAGAGGACGTTCTACCCGTCTCCACTTTGGACCAGTTCTACCATCAACCTCATGGATTGATTAGATTGGATTGTGATTTTACGACGCACTCAGCAGCTGAGGCTATATGGCGTCGCCGCCTCTCACCCTGGCAGGAAGGGCGGGCATCGCAGAGAATCGAACCCCGTACCTCTGGCATGCTAGGCGCCCAGCTTAGCCACTAAGCTACCGACGCCATATCAACCGCGCATGTGCCGGGGGGACAAACTAGGATGGATAGAGGGTGGGGCAGGGTGGGAGCAGTGATGTTAGTTGACCACCATCAAAATGGCGTGAGTCAAAACGATCTTTTTCATCCCCCATCTCAAACACTCATAAGTTGTTGGTGATACAAATAAGGTGGACTGATCTACCCACAACCTAAACCAATGCATCAGCAACAGCTCATATGCTTGATGAGATCATAATGGGAATTGATGTTGGACAAGTGTCTTGGCATGTCAATTGTCATCCAATGACTTAACTACATTAAAGAATGCCCAAACATTCAGGTTCTACCATTTAACTGCCGGAAAATTCGAAACATATCAAGAACTCCTTCAAAACACCTCTACAACAAAAATTTAAGACAAAGATAAATAACTTGCCCTGATACACAAGTTAAAAACATGTTTTCCCGTCGCTCCTCCCCTCCAACTCTGAAGTAGCCTCTACACACTTTCACTTCAGACAGTGCCGTCAATGATTCGCATCGAAGAGCCCTGGAATTTCAATCGACCTGCATCTGTCACCATTGACGCATCTCTAGATGGGTCGGTCTGATTATCTCTACCTAATCAGACCGACACGTACAGAGCGACCTGGGAGCTGACTCATGGGGCTGGAATCTGGAACTGGATGAAATCCTGAACTTGGGAAGGATGATCTTCCAACCATGGCGTTCGGATGGTGACTTTTCCTCTGCTTTTGACTTCAGGAACTCTTCTTCGTACTCATAGACCTTCTGGTGCCTACCGAATATTCATTGATACTTTGGAACTAATGGAATTAGGAGTAACAAGAAAATTATACCAAATCCATGGGTGTGATGTGTAGTCCTGGTTTTCATACATAGACCCACAGTGTACTGTTCCAATAATGAAAGCCCAGGTTGAAGAAGTCACAAAAATGAACATTTCCATCAAAAACTAACGAGCTTACATTTTTGCAACGCCAAGCATTCAACATCAGCTTCCAACTCAACCGTCCCGCGATAAAAAATACGAGGGCAGTTTTCTAAAGAGGCGAATGTCTAGCCGACGAAAACATCTGACAATGATGTTGCTTCGTGCCCGGTTCCGGCAGGAGGTCACCAACCGGCGTGGGAGAGTTCGGGCGCCGCGTATAGCGGGAAGGGCGAGCGGCCCGTGCTGTCCACGGGGAACAGAGGCGGCGCGTCGGCCGGCTGTGGCGTGTCGCTGGTGCGGCGCGCAGACTGCTCCGGCGAACCCAACCCCATCTGGCCCGGCTGGAGGTCACTGACGGCAGGTCATGTCAGGTCACGGACTGCTCCGGCGAACCGAAACCCCTTTGGACCGGCTGGAGGTCACTGACGGCAGGTCATGTCAGGTCACGTACTGCTCTGGCGACCCGAAATCCATCAGGTCCGGCCGATGGTCCGCGTCACCTGGCTGAAGGTCACTGAGGGCAGGTCATGTCAGGTGAGGGTAAGCGCTTATCCAGGCGATACGAGCCCATGGTTGATCAAGAACTCCGATAGACGTATTCAACTGAACAGTGCCCCGGTGGGACAGCCCCCGCAAGCTGAAACAACTATCTCCAAAAATTATCCTCCAACATCTCTCGAAACTCCCCAGTCTCCCTGAGGTTACCTACTCACATCCATCGAAACTCCCCCCCCCCGTCTCCCTGAGGGTACCCACTCACGCCTCTCGAAACTCCCCAGTGTCCCTGAAGTTACCTACTCACACCCCTCGAAACGTCCCCGTCTCACTGAGGTAGGCGCTGCATGACCACTGCAGTCGATGCGCTCCTAAACCCCAATAAACAAACAAACAAACGTCTCCCTGAGGTTCCATCCTCACACCTCTCGAAACTCCCTAGTCTCCCTGATGCTACCTACCCATATATCTTAAAACTCCCCCACCTCCCGAGGCCACCTCCTCACACCTGCAATACCCGCCCCTCCCGAGGCCACCTCCTCACACCTGCAATACCCGCCCCTCCCGAGGCCACCTCCTCACACCTGCAATACCCGCCCCTCCCGAGGCCACCTCCTCACATCTGCAATACCCGCCCCTCCCGAGGCCACCTCCTCACACCTGCAACCCCCTCCCGACCACCTGCAATACCCCCCCCTACCTCCTCACAGCTGCAATACCCGCCCCTCCCGAGGCCACCTCCTCACATCTGCAATGCCCGCCCCTCCCGAGGCCACCTCCTCCCCAGGTTCGCCACTCACGCCTCCTGACGCTCGCTCAGCTGCTGCAGCTGCCCCTGCCAGTACTGCTGTGCCGCCGGGTCCGTCGTGTCAGCCGGAGTCGGGCCGCCGCCGCCGTCGGAGGGCACCTCCACCTGGCTGGAAGGCGGCGCGCCCGGACCTTGCGCGTCACTGGCCGACAAGGCGACGCGGCCCGACGGCCCCACCGTCAGCCCGTCTGGCGGCGGACACGCGCTGGTTACCGCGCTGGTTACCGGACTGGTTACCGGGCTGGTTACCGGGATGGTTACCGGGCGGGTTGCCGGACTGGTTACCGGGCTGGTTACAGGGCTGGTTACCGGGCTGGTTACCGGGCTGGTTACCGGGCTGGTTACCGGGCTGGTTACCAGGTTGGCTACCGGACTGGTTACCTGAATGGTTACTGGACTGGTTACCGGGCTGGTTACCGGGCTGGTACGCGCCACTAGTGCCACTACAGCGCAGAGGCATCACACGATATGGTCACGACACTGTCCGGGCTGCTATACAGGCGATACAGTGGCGCTTCCTCACACGGCTGGATATTGAAAGTTCAGGCATGAAGTATGGGCGTAGCGTCTTACGAATAAAAAGAATATATTGCACGTTGTTTCTCTGATGGACAAAATTTCTGGTTTGGCCATAATGGCCGGACTGAAATGGCCTTTTCAGATCACGCTAATGGTTACAAATGAACCAAGTTGTTTCCTCCAGCAGAATGATTATAGGTGATGAAGTTTAAAATGATATGATAGTAAAACAAATTACCTCGTACTTTCACTCCGCATATCGGTGCTGCAGATGAGGCACAGTTACTTCAATTGACACAATTATTCAAGTGCTGCCGATGTGTCATAACGATTTCACAGATGCACTACAAGCATGTTACAAGGGTGTCTCAAATAGGCCGCACATGGGCTATAAGGTGCTACAAGATGCTGTAAGGCGCCGGAAGAAAATGTGAAGCTATAAAGGTGTTGTGAATGAGGGGCACGTGTCACTGTGGTATACCAAGTGAGGTAGGTAGTCGTGTTGCCACAGACGGGTCGTTTCAGTGTAGGAAACCTGTCATTACGGTGCTACTGGCACAAGATGTGAGATAGTGTACGATAGTGTAGTGTAATGATAGTGTAGGAAACCTGTCATTACGGTGCTACTGGCACAAGATGTGAGATAGTGTACGATAGTGTAGTGTAGTGATAGTGTAGGAAACCTGTCATTACGGTGCTACTGGCAGAGAAGGCGTGTCATAGTGTAGGAAACCTGTAACTGCAGTTCTACTGGCACATAAGTCGTGTCACAGTGCAGGAAACCTGCAAGTGCAGTTATACTGGCACAAGACGTGTCATAGTGTAGGAAAACTGTAACTGCAGTTCTACTGGCACAAGACGTGTCATAGTGTAGGAAAACTGCAACTGCAGTTCTACTGGCACAAGACGTGTCATAGTGTAGGAAAACTGTAACTGCAGTTATACTGGCACAAGACGTGTCATAGTGCAGGAAACCTGTAACTGCAGTTCTGCTGGCACAAGACGTGTCATAGTGTAGGGAAACTGTAACTGCAGTTCTACTGGCACAAGACGTGTCATAGTGAATATGTTTTCACTTAGATATAGAAGGCTGAGAGGAGATCTCATCGAGGTCTTTGAATTTGTCAATGGTCTGGAGAGGGGATACCTTGGGGAAATGTTTGAATTTAACAGAAATGATGCAATTAGAGGTCATAAATTCAAAATTAAAATTAACCACAGCAGAACAAGGTTAAGGCAAACTTTCTTCACCAACAGGGTAGTGGAACACTGGAACCAGCTGCCAGAAAACATCGTCAGTAGCAGCACATTGAACATCTTTAAAAACAGCATAGACAATCATTATAAGAATAGAGGGCTTGCTTTTCAGTATTACAGGGAGGGCTGATTGGCAGATTTGGTGGGCAACTGGTTCAGTGTACAGAGTGCAACCAAGAAGGGCCCTTGTGGCTCAGAGTTGCACTAATCTTTTATGTCTATATGTCTTTATGTCTTTATGTAGGAAAACTGTAACTGCAGTTCTACTGGCACAAGATGTGTCATAGTGTAGGAAAACTGTAACTGCAGTTCTACTGGCACAAGACGTGTCATAGTGCAGGAAACCTGTAACTGCAGTTCTACTGGCACAAGACGTGTCATAGTGTAGGAAAACTGTAACTGCAGTTCTACTGGCACATAAGATGTGTAGGAAACCTGTCATCACAGTGCTACTTGCACAAGACATGAGATAGTGTAGGAAGCCGGTAACTGCAGTTCTACTGGCACAAGACGTGAGATAGTGTAGGAAGCCTGTAACTGCAGTTCTACTGGCACAGAAGACGTGTCACAGTGTAGGAAGCCTGTAACTGCAGTTCTACTGGCACAAGACGTGAGATGGTGTAAGGAGCCTGTAACTGCAGGCACTGCTAAACAGCTCGATGGCACAGAAATGCACTGCTAAACAGCTCGATGGCACAGAAATGCACTGCCAAACAGCTCGATGGCACAGAAATGCACTGCCAAACAGCTCGATGAGAATGGAACTGCCATACACGGGCCACAGGGGAAGCGAGGTTGGTTGGTTATTTGGTCTTGGAGGCGCATCGACTGCTTCAGTCATACCGCGCCCATCAGGGGAAGCGAGGCGCCGATCGCACGCCCTCATGCATATGAAGGGCAATGCACGAATCACACACCAGTCAGGATGCCAGTTGACAGCCAATTGCATCATGACCGGCTGGAGCGCAAAATGTGCCAGAATCTAATCCGTTGCAGCTAGTGTCCTCACACTCATCCTCCACAGTACGTGCCACTGTAGCAGGTGTCCCCTCACCCATCCTATGGAGCATGTACTATTGTAGCAGGTGTCCCCTCACCCATCCTAGGGAGCATGTACCGTTGTAGCAGGTGTCCCCTCACCCATCCTATGGAGCATGTACTATTGTAGCAGGTGTCCCCACACCCATCCTAGGGAGTATGTACCGTTGTAGCAGGTGTCCTCTCACCCATCCTAGGGAGTATGTACCATTGTAGCAGGCGTCCCCTCACCCATCCTAGGGAGTATGTACCGCTGTAGCTGGTGTCCCACACCCATCCTAGGGAGCATGTACCGTTGTAGCTGGTGTCCCACACCCATCCTAGGGAGCATGTACCGTTGTAGCTGTTGTATCCACACCCGACCTCGACAGTACGTACACCCCGAAACCTTATCGTGACCAAGCGTATTAGACTCCAGTTTCCCTCAATAAGATCCGGTGGCAACACAGGTGAAATCCGCGGTAGACGAGCAATTGGTTATGAACAGGTGGAGAACAGGTCGTCACATTTACCAGAAGACGTCATGAGCGGAGAACATCTGATTATTATGTGTGGAAGCAACTAAATTCAATAGAAACCAGGCCCTTTTTAACATACTAAGTGAGGGGATTCCCGAAACTCACGAAATTCCCACCATCCCCACCACTCAACACATATTTCATCTTCCCAGTTACGAATTTGTCAGGAATTAACTCTAGTATCATTAACCTTCACTCCCCATACGGGTTCCCCATTCGGAAAAAGTAAATTAAACCTTCCCTTTGTCTATAGTCATGAGAGAAATATTATTAAACATACTTTCTATCGTCAGTATCAAAATAAAGTTGGTGAAATCCGAGGGGATATCACACTGTGACCTTGATTACTCTAACTTCACTTTCAAAAGTATTCGGTGTAAACATTCTCGAAATAATCAGGGTCACAACTTATCATATAACCACTCTGTCTTGCATTGTTCCTCTGTCCTCATGCTTAGTGATCAACTCAGGGCCACAAACCAAAAGCTATTTGACTTCCATTGCTCCATCTTCATGTATGAGCACGGTGCAGATGCAATTGCAACAGTAAACGAACGCTAATGGTGAGGAAATACGCACCACGCGGGCCATTGTCAGCTCTTGATGATGAATTCAAGTTCTGGGGCGTGACGACTGCCAAGGTCATTTTGCGCCCATGTGTTGACAGATAATTATCTGTCAACACTATCTATGATCTGTCATGCTCTCACAGTGGTCAGCAACTAATAATCGTTAGGATAGGCGACATACAACATCAAAGTGTGCTTATTGAAGGAAGGTAAAACTGCTCCCAGACGTCACGACCTCAGAGTAGTTTCCTATTAGCGTACGTAAAGTAATGTCGGAATCCCGCTATCCTAAAATCTGGCGTCGTAATGGTTCCAAAAGTACACAACCTACTAAAACATGATATACGGTAAGCGGGTACGAAAAGCGTGCGCACCAACATTGGTCAGACTGTGAACAGGCCCTGTCTCACCTGGATTTAAGACGTTTAATTCCGTGTTGGTCTGTGACGACTGAGCAGGCCCCGCCTCGACGCCTGCAGAACGGACGTCCGGTGTCACTGGTGCGGCCGCACTCTCAGATTTGTACCGCACGGGACCGGCCGCCGGCTTCAGCGACGCCGGAGCCGGCTGCGACTTAACCGACACCGGTCTGATCTCGGGTGCCTCTTCAGCCGGCGCGGTCGCCGACACCACACCTCCGCGCTCCGACGAGCTGGCCGGCGGAGATGCGTCGGCAGGCGTGCTGATCGTCACCTCACCCGGCTCCCGCCCCGCCTCCTGCCCCGCCTCCGGACCCGCTTCCTGCCCCGCCATCACGGACGCCGTGTCCCGCCCCGGCGGGCGTCGGCGTCCCTTCCGACCTGTCCGCCCCGGAGCCGGCCCCAGCCGGCGTCTGCCGACCGGCGGGCGTCGGCGTCCCTGCCGACCTGTCCGCCCCGGAGCCGGCCCCAGCCGACGTCTGCCGACCGGCGGGCGTCGGCGTCCCTTCCGACCTGTCCGCCCCGGAGCCGGCCCCAGCCGGCGGCTGCCGACCGGCGGCGATGGGCGTCGGCGTCCCTTCCGACCTGTCCGCCCCGGAGCCGGCCCCAGCCGGCGGCTGCCGACCGGCGGCGATGGTGCTCGAGTTTGAGGCGCCTGAGCCATCCTCGACGGGTCTGACCTCTTCGGCGTCGATCGGCACAGACGCTTCGGCAGCCGACGCTGTTGTCCCCGCTGTGGGCCCCACGGCTTCTTCAGCAGGAGGCACGGCTTCTTCAGCATGGGGTGCGGCCCCTTCAGCAGGAGGGGACACGTCACCCGGGCGCTCCACGGCGACTGGTGGGTCTCCAGAGTCGGGCGGAGTCGCCATCGCGGTCCGAACGGGAAGCTACGATTGTCTGTGGTATTTTGGCATGTAGGTGACGGCAGACTCCTGCAGAAAAACGTGCATGTGATGTTCTGAGTCCATAACTGATGTCATTAGCTCTTCGAGCTGTGGGAAATCATGGGTGGTTCCATGAGAGGAAGAAGCATTAAAGAGCCCCCTCCCCCTCATGCATAATTTATACCACCAGTACATAACAGCTGGTAATAGAGGCCATAATGCAATGTTCCAATTATGTACAATTATATACATTTATGCGGCATTTGTTCGCAGATACACACTCTCTCTAACCCACCCAGTATATCCAGTGAGATACTCACACCACATCTTAGGAGGGGGAGGGTACTGTTGTTGAAGACCCATCTAACTTCTAAACTAAGCATTACATGAAAGCAAACAATATGTCTTGGAAAGCCCTCAACGAATATAGCCGAAAAAGCCTCACCTTTAAGTTCGAAATAAATTTGAACATAAAGATGGGTATCTTGAAGCAGGAAGTCACATTGCAAACACCACTATCCTATCCATATATGGTAAAGACAGAGATAAAATGCATTCTGTTGGAGACTCTTACTTATTGATCCAATATTAAAACAGGTACATTAGTCTAAATTGTGTCAAAATTGGCGGTGACCTTGGCAGTTCCCTGACCTGACTCCAACATAAATACAAGACATACATGCTGTATGCACTGCTAAATTATATTAATGTTGCAAGTTGCATGTTCAATATATGTCCATGTATGTGAGCTATCAACCTTAAAAGCCTAAGATTTGTCATAGGACAGAGACCTCAGATGACCTTGACCTTCAACATGTTTTTCAACATGATACATAGTTTTGGTTCACAGGGTATATTAGGGCTTGGAATGCAATTTTGATACTATTTATGGGATGCCAACTATACCAATTGAAATAAAGAATAAAAACAGATGTATCTAAATAGGTTCATTGCACTTGGTGTACTTGACTTGACCTCAAGTCACTTGATGAAGGTGAACCAAATTGGATAAGGAACTTCCTTTGATCCCATTATATTCATATGAAAGCAAAAATTTGGTTAGAAGAACATGCATATTACAAAAATAGGAAAACTTTCCCAGAGTGGGCCAAAATTGTCCCTCACCTCAGGTCATTGACATGACATCAAACAAACAAAAATAGATACACATCTTGTAGATACTGCCTGATGTTACTCATGTGACCATTTTCTTTACAATATACTTTTATTAATATAAGTTTTCAGTTCTCAAACATTTTAGAAGGCAGTCCTATTCAAATGAGCTAGGTGAAGGCCATGCATGAATTGAGATTGAAACTTTCATGTCAGATGCAAAAATTATCAAGGAAAAGGTACTGAAAATTCCACAGCTGATATCAAAGCTTTTCACTCTTGTGGAACAAAGATTATGGGGGAAGTAAAATGGTGCCACCTGAGATGGAGCAGGTTAGCATGCATACAGGGGACCTCTGACCTAGACATAAAGACATAAAAGACATAAAAGATCAGTGCAACTCTGAGCCACAAAGGCCCTTCTTGGTTGCACTCTGTACACTGAACCAGTTGCCCACCAAATCTGCCAATCAGCCCTCCCTGTAATACTGAAAAGCAAGCCCTCTATTCTTATAATGATTGTCTATGCTGTTTTTAAAGATGTTCAATGTTCTGCTACTGACGATGTTTTCTGGCAGCTGGTTCCAGTGTTCCACTACCCTGTTGGTGAAGAAAGTTTGCCTTAACCTTGTTCTGCTGTGGTTAATTTTAATTTTGAATTTATGACCTCTAATTGCATCATTTCTGTTAAATTCAAACATTTCCCCAAGGTATCCCCTCTCCAGACCATTGACAAATTTAAAGACCTCGATGAGATCTCCTCTCAGCCTTCTATATCTAAGTGAAAACATATTCAATTTCTTCAATCTTTCCTCATATGCCAGGTTGCTTATGCCATTAACCATTTGTGTAGCCCTCTTTTGTACTCTCTCTAAAAGCCAACAATCTTTTTCATAGCTAGGAGACCAAGCTTGGATGCAGTATTCCAAATGTGGCCTGACGTATGCACAGTAAAGCTTCCTGATCACTTCCTCACTTCTGTATGATACATTCCTATTTATTGCCCCGAGCATTCTCAGTGCCTTCTTCCTGGCTTCCTTGGTCTGTTCTGATGCCCCAATTTTGTGTTTAGAATAACACCTAAATCCTTCTCCTCTTGAGTCACTGATAGCACTTGGCCACCCATCAAGTATGGAGCCTTCATATGCTGCTTACCTACATGCATGATTTTGCACTTATCAAAGTTAAATTTCATTTGCCATTCTTCGGACCACTTCACAAGTTCGTCTAAGTCTTTTTGCAGCGAGATATGCTCATCCTGACCTGTTATTGCCCTAAAGACCTTCAAATCATCTGCAAATTTCAAAACTTTACTGCTTAGGCCACTTTCAATGTTATTTACAAATATAATGAACAGTAATGGCCCTAGTACTGACCCCTGGGGGACTCCACTAAGAACATTTTGCCATGATGACTTTGTACCATTTAGCATCACTCTTTGCTGTCTATCTGAAAGCCACAACTCTATCCATTTTAAGATGCTACCTGCAATACCATGGGACTGAAGCTGTATCATTAACCGTTTATGGGGTACCTTGTCAAAGGCCTTACTAAAGTCAAGATATGCTACATCAACCTGATTTCCCTGATCAAATTGTTCTGTGGCGAAGTTCAAAAAGTCCAAGAGGTTTGTGAGACACGATCGTCCTTTTCTAAATCCATGTTGAGTATCTTGAATCAATCTGCTACCTTCCAGATAACTAACTATTCTATCCTTGATAATTGATTGAGTACCTTGCAGACTAGGGATGTGAGACTTATTGGCCTATAGTTTTCAACTTTCCCTCTTTCTCCTTTCTTGAAAATAGGAACTACATTTGCCCTTTTCCAATCGGTTGGAATTTCATTATGTGAAACTGATCTACAAAATATTATACTAAGTGGAAATGCCAGTTCCTTTTCAGTTTCCCGCAACACCCTAGCATAAATGTCATCAGGTCCTGCTGCCTTATTTGGCTTTATTTTCCTGATATGATTGTAAACAACATCACTACCAATGAAATCAACATCATTTGTCAGATCCCATGTATCTGAACTATGGTGTACGGTCGGCAGATTGGTGACCGTACAAACATGACCGTACCTGTGAATACAGACCGTACCTGTGACAAACATGATGGGTCAGGGTGGATTCCAAACCCACCCCACTTCCATCCCAGAAACTACTCAAGCTAGCAGCACAACATTTTGAGGGGAGATTATCACTGTAATGAACTCTACAGCACACTTTCTACAACCACAGGTCATAGGCTTAGCTTAATATCTTTTCAGGCTCAACTGAGTTCAGCCAACTGGTTGGCATGCCAGACTACTGCATGCTTTGTGGTGGTGCACATTTTGATCAACTGCTCTCCTGCATTTCCTACCTTTGCAAACAACTTCAACTTTTGTTATATGATGTGCTTATCAATTTGCAATAGTCACAGGGTTTCCTGACAATAGTCCCAAGACTGGAGATCCTGGAAGCCTCAGTGGGTAGTCTGGACCTTTTTGGTTTGGTACCCATCTAATGCTCCTTTGCCATTTTCCCTAATTATTCTGAAAATGTCTTATAAATATTGACTTGGACCAACCCCTGCCCCTGGCTTGGTCAGAGATAGCCACCTGTCCATTCATAAGATACAGTCATGAAAAGGAGGAGAGTGGGTGAGGACACTCCACCCATCCAGTGTGCATTGTAAGCATGATGCAAATGACCCTAATGATACAGCATGCCTCAAAACACACTATCTCCTTTCTCTCTCTCTCTCCTCTCTCTTAACACTCTGCAGCATATGCCTAGCCACAAAGTGCACTTCTTCAGTGGCTACTCATCTTACAGCAGCTGCATTATTGTAATCACTTCTGGAGCACTATTATATGCAAGCACAAGCAGCTTTGTGAACATTGCATGGCTTTGGGAATTTTGCCCAGAAGAACTAATGGTTTTTCCAGCCATGAGCAGCTTCCTTGGCATTCCAGATCCAACACTGGAATAGATAATGCCTAAGCCAACCTTGGAAGAAACTACATAAGGCAAATGGTACTCATTTCAGTATACTTGTGTCCATGTGTGTCAAGTTCTATAATTTCATAGGGCCTTCACTCTGCTCCTCCAATGTCGGCTTGGCCTGACTCAGAATAATTTAAACTGCTAACACTGTATTGTAAGTGCTGATTTCTGAACATTGTTGGGGGAGGGGGTCACAATACATTAAGGGAATGGGGAGGCCAAAATGGATTGTGTGGCATTGTACCATGGGTTCCATGTTAAAAGTTTAAATTATTTGGTGGCAAAGCCAATATTGGGGGCACTTGCATTCTCAAAATCATATAAAATAACACCTGTGCACTGGAGTCTATGGGGTGGAAACATCCCAAAATTGAGTTTTTGGGGAGTGGAAGGGATGAGGTTCATTATTTGAAATTCTTGGTAGTTCATAACTGTTATTCATGAGTGGTTTTCTATGGCATTTGGTATTTGTTTGATGATAGTCACATCAGCAATGTATCAGCTGTCAAATCAGTTGTGCTGCTGCCAAAAGCCAAAAACACTTTGAAGCTGAAACATCACATATAACCTACAATAAAACACAATTGGCACATCATGTCAAGGAGAAAATTGATTGTTTGTTTATTTGTTTATTGTTTATTGGTTGGTTCACGACACACTTTATGCACATTCACTACTAATGGCACCACCCACACTGTTTCGCGGTGGGCCGCGGGATTGGGAAATGCCCTGAGTGGCACTATCAAATTGATTGTCATCAAATGTGGGTATCCATACAAATTTCATAATTTCAGGAAACTGAGTAGACCACAATCTAGTTATTTCAGTAATGTTGAAAAATAAATGTCTGTAATGTGTCTCCATTACTAAATAATGAAGCAAACATAGTATTAATTATTCAGATCTACCAGAGGTTACCTAATTCAGCTTTCAAAAAAAGATTGTCTTTCCTTGAATATGCCTTCATGAAGAAAGAGCTCATCTCTCCACCTAATCTCCAGCTATGGCTTGAAGCCACCACAGAGTACCATCAATCACATTGGCTATCAGCAGAAAACTGGGAGACCTGTTTGTGAACATGTAGATATCAGATTATGATGGTCGCATTAGTCTTCCCAAAATATGACAGTTTGGTGGAAATTGACACCTAAACCGACTTTTTCTTCCATTGTTTCAGACACCGGTTCAGCACAAAAGCTACTCTTAACATGTTCAACGCCAAAATACTTCAGTGTTCATAATTTCTACTATACATATTGATCAAAGTCACCCAGAAAATAGCTCAGTATTCCACACTAAATACATACAAAATGTGGCCATAATACTTTCCATTCACTGCAAGGCGCTCAACATATTCACTTTGGATATTCAGAGATCCACTGCTTCAAGTCGGCTCCCTGTCGAAGATAGACCGCTACAGAACCCTCTGCGCCATAACCGCATGACTCTAATTAGCCAGCTGACTTTGTAAACAAACGCATTCCAGAATCATTCAGCGATTGCCATCTGGCGGCAATGAAGTGAAACAAACCCAGACTGTGGGCGGGGGGGCGGCTGGCGGCAGGTGATGCGTTGCGATCGACAGAAGAGCAGATTACGAGCATCTGCGGTGCGGCAGCATCGACGGCGACGCAACGGGCACATGCGGCAGACATTGGGAGGCGACGGTGGCCGCGCTGTGCGAGCAGCCTTCCGGCGCTGACATGCCACCCGCGCCACCGTACTCGGTGTCAGTGGCGTCGCCAGGAAATTCTTCCAGGGGGGCAAGATCGAAACGGGGCCTCCTGCTCCCCTAAAAGGGGCCTCCGTTGTATTAGTGCCTCCTATTGATTTTAGACCCTTAGTTTGGTTCGGGAATGAGAAACATGATTTCATATTAATGTACTGTTTGTTCTTGCATGGTGCATTATTTACCCAGCACCCAAAAGTTGTTTTCGCTGAAAACTGGGACATACCAAGGTATAAATAAACAATATGTTGATAAATACCCAAGTGTCAAAGCCAACCAACGTCTCAATTCTTTTTCGAACAGAAGAATCTTCCCGTTGACCTCTAGATTACAGCGAGGCTGATGCTAAGCACATCTTTCAGGCATCTCCCATTGATCAACCCACCGTTATGTCCCTCAAGAATAACTGAATATAACTAGATTCATCACTACTGTTATTTATTACCACCAGCTTCATGCCCTAAGCAAAGCTTAAGCGATCATTTCTCAGTCCTAGGACGATAATTTCGCGAAGGTGACAACAGGAAGTGGGTTACATTGGTTTCCTTATCGCAATCTTAGGAATTTGCGAATTTTTCTAACATCTGGTGCTGGTTACAAGGCACCTGCCAACCAAGTTAAAATAGCAAATTCTTGGCGAATTCATTCATGCGCCTGGGATTTCGACCGCAATTTTGTCAAAGGGGACTTATCGAAATGCAATGGTTAGTGATCAACAAAATTTTCCTGTGGAGGGGCCTAATCTACCACTATCTTTCCTGATTCGTCGGATTTCAACCCTAACTCCCGCACCCAATTCTACGGTTTTATTTTGGTATCCCTTGATAAATCAACTCACTGCTGAAATTACACACATGCCACAACAACCGGATCGGTATGTCAAGTCATTATCGGTATACCCGAAAATTGTGAAGCTGGAGCCCTCCAAAAAAGGAGGGATTTCCAAAATATGAATGTCAGGGTCGGTAAAATGGCTCTGGAGCACAGAACATGATTATTATTATTACCAGATGCCTTCACAAATTGTGTACGCCGCCGAAAAAAAATACCGAATCTCGAAAATATCGAGATGGGACACAACTACATGGCGCCAGAGTCTCGAAATGTCGGGCCGAAATTTGGACTTTTGAGAGAAAAAACAGAAAAGATTCACAAAAACAGTATTGAGCCCAGAAAACTAGCGTTGGGTAACCGGAACCACGCGCCTGGGAGCGAGAAGTCAGGCTGGAACACAAAAAAATCGCACCGAAGCCCCAAAACAGAACGCCCACAAATGTGCGTTAGAAGCCCCAAATAACTAGCAGGACCCCAAGAGCACAACGGGGGCCGAAAAATACAACTGACGCTCTGAGCAATCTCCCAAAAAGCGGCAGAGCCTCAAAACATGCGTTGCAGCCCTAAATAAACATACCAGGAGCTCTAAAAAAAAATACACTGGAAGCTCTCAAGGCACACAGGGACCATGCTAACGCACAAGGATCTGAAACAGTGGCTGGAACCACAAAAGGCAAAATGGCAAAATGGCAAAAGGCAAATAAATAAGCACATCGGGATTTTCAAGAACGCCCTGACACGTAAAAATATCCTCGGTGAAAAAAGAGCAAAGCCCTAAAACGAGCAGGACTTTAGAAACTGTATTAAACACCTAACTTGAATTTAAAATACATTACCCATCATTTTGAAAAGTAAAATTTCCCAATTTCAGGTATTACAGTTCATATCACCCGGTCGCCACGACGCCAACGTCCGTGTACGTGTGCGCATTCGGTGCGTTCGCAACACTTCGTGCGATGCTACGGTTTTTGCTAGGCCTTCTACCTTTTGCTAGACATAAAGACATAAAGACATAAAAGATTAGTGCAACTCTGAGCCACAAGAGCCCTTCTTGGTTGCACTCTGTACACTGAATCAGTTGCCCACCAAATCTGCCAATCAGCCCTCCCCTGTAATACTGAAAAGCAAGCCCTCTATTCTTATAATGATTGTCTATGCTGTTTTTAAAGTTGCTAATTACTGTCACGTGATAAACTTACGCCATGTTTGATGTGCTGCAATGCTTAGTATGGGCGCTCGCTGCGAAAAAGTCGGATAATTAAATCCGATCATTAATTCCCTACCTCCCACATTTTCTGGTAGTCATGAAATGCAGATTCTGTTCAGCTTTGACGCACCTGATATCTTTGCTGCTATCCTCTCAGAATGGCTAATCGAACCGAGGCCCTTCCTCAGTGTTCTTGTCGGACCCGCTGCATCTTTCTGCGCAGCGGCCCAATGCATTTTCGAAACCCCTCCTAGTTTCAGTGTGTTGTTTTTTTGGCACCGATAATTTTTCAATGCGTCAGGGCGTTTTCGAAGATCCCGATGTTTTCATTTAACGCCTGGTGCTTTTGTTCGTTTTGGAACCATGTGGCCATTTGCGGCCCCAGCCTCTTTTCAGGCCCTGGTGCGTCTTTATGACCTCTGTGTGCCATAAGAGCTGCTTGTGCATTTTTTAGAGGTCCAGGTATGTTAAGGCCCTGTCGCTTTTTGGGAGACTATGTGCGTTTTGGAGGGCCAGTTATAATGTCGGCCCCCGTTATGCTTTTAGGTTCCTGTTGTGATTTTGGGAGGCTTCTGACGCATTTGTGGTGCTCGAGTACGATTTTGTGGCTTCGGTGCGGTGCTTCTTAGTCCCAGCGCGATTTATCACGCCCAGGCGCGTGGTTCTGGGGACCCAACGCCAGTTGTTTGGGCTCGACGATATTTTTGTGGATTTGTATTTTGTTGTTGTAAATTCCGAATATCGGCCTGACTTCTAGAGTCCCTGGCGCCACGTTTTTGCATCTCACCTCGATTTCCTTTTAAAGATACGGGATGTTTTTCAGTCCCGTATACAATTTGTGAAAGGCATCTCGGTTGCATGTTGGGCGCCCGAAAGCCATGTTCTTGAACAGGACATTTATTTTGTTAAATACATTCTTATTTTGGAAGGCTTCAGCTTCATTTTTTTCGGATACCGATTTCGTTTAGTAGTCACACTGTTCTTACGTGTCGGCCTAAACGTCAAATTTGTGGGGAATACCGATGGGAATTGTGGGTCCCGAGCGCGATGTTTTGGGCACAGATTTGAGTTTGTGGGAAGCGTTGTTCTTAGCTGTTGCCCCAACGCGATTTTGGCGGGTTCCCATTGAAAGTTTTTCGAGCCTCGGAACCAGTTTTCGGGGGCTCGAAGTACTTATTTGGAGACCCCTACGCGAATTCTGGTGGACCCAGCGCGAGTTTTGGAGCCCCGGCACGATTCTTGAGAGCTGATGCTTCTCAGGATAGAGGGGGCATTAGCTCCCCTTGATATGCCACTGCGGCTATTGAAGGAGTATATTCTTGTCCCATAGTGACATTCCGGTTATGAATTGATCTTTGGAGCAGCTGCAACTTTTGGGGGCCCGGCACGCCCTTCTGGGCCTCCAGGGTGATTCCAAGGCTGCAACGCGATTTTTTATATAGTCCAATGTGATCTTTGGCCCTGCGTCATTTGCTTGGAACCCCTAGCGGAGCTTTATCTGCCTCGACACTTTTTTGGGTCTAAAACGTTGTAGGTTTTTGGCGTCATTGTTGGGCCCCAGAGTTTGAGTGTTTTTTGTGTATTTTTGGGGTTTTGTGTGTGTTTTTCAGAGTTGGACCCATGTCCAGAGTGTTTTGTTGCTCTGGTTTCATTTGCTTTGGTCACAATGAGACTGCTGTGGAATGGTACGACCCATCGTTCCACTATATATATATATATATATATATATATATATATATTTTTTTTTTTTTTGTTTTCATGGTCCGGTCGTAAATGTTTGGTATACCTAGCCTAGGCGTGATTTTCAAGGTCCCCGACCGGATTTTTGGGGTCCAAGTCGTAAATTTGAAACACTCCGGCATGACGTTTATCATCTCTTAGGGGTTTCTTGGCAAATTATAGGCCTCACCTTGCATCCTAAGTATCTCGTCTCATTTCCTGGAGCCTCTTTCACAACTTTATGCCATGCCACGCATGCCACGCGGCATGCCACGCGTCATGGGTCTTCCTCCTTTACCCTGGCAAAGCCTTGCAGTCTTGAGGAGAATCTTCAATTTTGGGGACCTCACACCCCTTCACCTGTTACCACTCCCATCTTAAGGTCCTCTTCTCATTTTCTTGGTAATCTTTCTGGTCTTCGGGGCCACATTCAGTCCTGGAGACCATTCCTTTTGGGGACTCGCTCTCATGTCCCGGCAGGGCCCTCATTTCTCTTCTAGAGTCCTTTTTCAAAGTAGGGCCTCCTCTCACGTCTTGGGGACCTCTTGCTCTGCGTTTTGACTCGAACTTCGCCCATTTTAAGGGTGTTATCCTATTTCCTGGTGGACACCTCTTCTCTCCCAGGTTCCTGTTCTACCAAATTATACTCAATCTTTCTTATCTCAGTGGCTTTGCTATTTCCCGGGACCTTTTTGGACATCTGCGAGCCTTCTTTTTCGCCTGGGAGCTATTTCTCTTTTCCAATGGCCTTTCTCTCCAATTTTAGGGCCTCCCTCGTTCATCATGGGGTCTTATTTCCAACCTTGTGTCGCCCTCTTCCGAATTAGGTGCATCCTGCCATGACTCTGGATGATCCTCTTCTATTTTGGTGAAACCTTACTCGTTTTTGTGCCTATTTGTGCGTCTCCGAAACCTCATCTGATATTCACTGGCAGGATTAGGGCCTCCTCTCACTTTCTGGGGCCTCCCTTCCCGTATTTCGGCTTCCTTTGCAATTCTGGGGGTCTCCGTGCCAATTTTTGGCACTGTCTTGATTTCTGGGGCTTCCCTACACTCTCCTAGGTGACTTCATTGTAAAATTATGGGACTCCTTTCACGTCTTGGAGGCCTCCCCATTTGTGTTTGCAGCCTCATTATTCTCTTAGCAGGTTGTTTTTGCATCCTAGTCTTAAATATTCTCTAAGTGGCTGGTCTAAGTGGTCTTCTCTCCTTCCTAGGGAGACCTTGTTACCCATCTTGGTGTCCCTTCTTGCGTCCGGATAAATATCTCTTGTCATTATTTTCTATTGTAGGGTCCTTCTCTTCCATCTTGGGACCTCGTTTTCCAAAGTAAGAATATCTTGCCACCCATCGGAAGCCTTCTCGTGTAACCCTGGGTGGCTTCCTGCCCGTCTCGGTGGCATCCTTTTCGTCCTGGAGGTCTCTTTTTCGTCCTGGGGCCTCCTTTTCAACCTGGGGCCTCCTCACAATCTCTGTTCTATGTCTCTTATAGGAACCTGATAATATTTCCTGGGGGCCTCGTTATCAATCTTGGATCCACCTGACAGCATCATCTTCTATCCGTCGGGCTCCTTGCTCACCTTTTTCGTTTTATGCCTTTCCGGATAGTGGTCTCCTCAAATTACAGGAGGCGCCCCCACTCCCAAGTCTCAAGGCAAAGGGTGGAGACGAATGCCCCCGCTGCCCCACCCCGGTGGCGACGTCCCTCCTCCGAAACCTCATCTCATATCCACTGGCTTTCTTTTCCGGCTTAAGGCCTCCTCTCATTTCCTTGGGCCTCCCTTCCCGTATTGAGACTCCTTTGCAATGTTGGGGGCCTCCGTGCCAATTTTTGGCACTCTCTCGATTTCTGTGGCCTCCTACCCTCCCCTAGGTGACTTCTTTTTCAAATTATGGGCCTCCTCCTGGAGGCCCCTAATTTCTAGAATCTCTTTCTCGTCTTGGGGACCTCCTTTTCGTCCTGTGGCCTTCGTTTCGTCCTGTGGGTCTCTTTTTCGCCCTGGAAGCCTCCTTTTCATCCGAAAGGCCTCCTTTTCGTCCTGGGGCCTCCTTGTCGTCATGGGGTCCTTAGTCCTTTTTCGTCTTGGGGGTCCTTTTCATCTGCCTCCTTGGGGCCTTCATCATGGGGCCTCCTTTTTTCGGTCCTTATCGTCCTGGGGCCTCTGTGTCAATGTTCGGCACTCGCTTGATTTCTGGGGCCTCCTACCCTCTCTAGGGTGACCTCTTTTACAAACTATGGGCCTCCTCCTGGAGGCCCTTAATTTGTAGAATCTCTTTTTCGTCTTGGGAGCCTCCTTTTCGTCCTGGAGGGCCTACTTTCCATCCTGTGGGCCTCCTTTTCGCCCTGAAGGGCATCCTTTTCGTCCTGGAGGGCCTGATTTTCGTCCTGGGGCCTCCCTTTTCGTCCTGGGCCTCTTTTTTTCGTAAATGAGGGCCTCCTTTTCGTCCCTGGGGGCTTCCTTTTCGTCATGTGGGCCCCCTCAAATTTCAGGGGCGCGCCCCCAGTCTCACGGCGGGGGCCAATTTCCCCCGCTGCCCCCCCCACCCGGTGGCAACGCCCCTGGCCACCACGCATTAGCGTCCTTCCAAAGGTGTCTTTCGCAATGTTTATTGTCCCAGCGGTCAATCAAGGCTCTGTGCACAATCGAAATGTCTCGAAAGTGTTCTTAACATCCGGAGACATTCTTTTGCGAGGCGGGACAAACAACTTCGGAATTATGGGAACCGAAAAATAGAGTGGCCGAAGTCCGACGATTTTTTGGGGGAGGGGTGCATTGGTGACTCCCTCATCCAGATTTTGGTGAGGGAATACCAACCAACGCAAAATATTTGCATCCTCCACGTCCTCCACGTCATCCTCTGGCGTCTCTGCAGTACATGCGCACAACGGCGCTAGCCGTATATATACATATATATATATATATATATATATATATATATATATATATATATATATATATATATATCTCGAAGACCCCAACGACCAGTATTGAGATAAGTTTAGGATGGCCAGCTTGGTACACCCAAAGTTTACAGGTTGTTGGTATTGGCAGCTCGTCGGCGACAAGACGAGCAGACGCGGGGCTGTCTACCGAAAGCGGGGGACAGCTACAGATCCGAACGCGCCTCGCCTTCTTGGACAGATACTTGTCCCCTGCTGGACGAGGATCGAACCCGCACTGCAGTCCTTTAAAACACCGAATCGAACGACGCAGTTCCCGCACTGCTGATGCTGATAGTCTGTCGATTACCGTGTCGTTTGCCGTGCTCATGTGTGACATTGCTCGCTCTGTGACCATGCTGTGTAGTGTGACGCATATGTAGGATGACAGTAGCCGCTTCAGCACGCCTGCAGCCGCTTCAGCACGCCTGTAGCCGCTGCAGCTTGCCTGTAGCCGCTTCAGCACGCCTGTAGCCGCTGCAGCTTGCCTGTAGCCGCTTCAGCACGCCTGCAGCCGCTTCAACACGCCTGTAGTCGCTGCAGCTTGCCTGTAGCCGCTTCAGCACGCCTGCAGCCGCTGCAGCTTGTCTGTAGCCGCTTCAGCACGCCTGTAGCCGCTGCAGCTTGCCTGTATCCGCTTCAGCACGCCTGTAGCCGCTTCAGCACGCCTGTAGCCGTGCCCTCCATCGCCACCAGAATTGCACTTACCTTTTCATGATTACGCTTGGAGAGCTCGATGGCAGGCCACTGGCAGCAGACTAAGCTCGCCAAACGAGCCATGTTGTCCCTGGCAAGCAGAGAGCTTTGGTGGCATGGTCAAGATGCCCTTTTGGAGCCAGTGCAACTGGCTCCCAGCCGCTGCTCCAAGTCACTTTCAGTTCTGTGCACCCCATGTCGCTTGGGGGAGAAAATATCGACCAACATTTCACCACATTACACACCTTGCCTTTTAGCACGCGCCCTGGAGGGGGGGGGCGAAATCCGCCCACCTCCGGTTTTTCGTAGATAACTCAGATTTCACCGGCCGATATACGCCATTGTGTGTGTGCCTGCACTAATAAATAACCGGCGCGTTGTAAGTAAGACAAATGAAAATCGATCGAACTTTTTTGGAGTTGGCGGTCGCTAAATTCCAAAAATTCAGCGCCAGACCACAAATATCGGCGCTGATGCACTTCCACATTTCTCTTGGCAAAAAGGAAGTATTTCTTGTCAAAACTAGCGACTTGTTTATGTACATTGTCATGCTACATTGTTTCAAGTCATGTCAGTCACGGAACGTACCCTCTTAGAAATAACCGGCGCATTGTTTAAAGCAAGAAACATGAAAATCGGCCGACAGGTATTCACGTTAGAGGCCGTTAAAGTAAAAACAATTCGCAGCGTCATACCACAAAAATTGGCGCTGATGCGCTTCAATATATTGGCAAAAGTGTTGACAGCACTAGCGACTTGTTTGATGCACATTGTTATGCTATGTAAATTCAAAGTCATGTTAGGTCGCCGAGGTCAAGTCAGGTCAAGTTCATGGCAGGCTAATGGAACCGAACTTGGTCAACTGGCATGTGACATAAATACGAATGACTGTCATGCGATTGATGTCACTTTGCATGTTACTCCTACACATTCCGAAATCTACTGTTTGTCATTGTTTTCCTAAACGTTTATACTTTATTCATCTATTTCCTCCTTTCTTTGCGAAGCCGATTGTACTTAAGCCGCCTGACGGAGCAGTCGGGATGGGAGCCCGGTTCCGGAAACTGGAACAGGTAATAACGTAATAAGATGCTCCTATATAGGTGACCTGAAGGGTCCAAATGGCGGATCTGACATCTGTATTGCATCGTGGTAATGTCAGAGCATCATGAATGCCAATTTTGGAGCATTTAAACACGTCTCTCTTCCACAGTCGTCCACCGGTCACGCGTCACCTGAGGTCGCGACACCGCAGCGAAGCCGCCACCGACGGATAACCGTCACTGAGAACGTTCGCCGGGTCTAATCGATGACTGGAAAGGCATCGCAAGAAACTAGCCACGAGATCATATCAGAGATATCAATTATATCAGAGACATCATATCAGAGAGAAAAGAGAGAGAGAGAGAGAGGGAGAGAGAGAGAGGGAGAGAGAGATGGCATAGGAAGTCGGATGAAGTGGTTTTCTCCAACTGTTGGGGATGGTTCCTACAGAAATGAGTGACCGTCTCGTCGAATCCCCCACACACTTCATAAGCCGAAACCGCCTTTGGAGTTAACGATGGGGTGGTGTTGTCGGAGTTTAACCAACAAGCTCAGCCTATTGTATG
>JAOTOL010000604.1:0-93580 GCA_034440575.1 Imbricaverruca yamaguchii | reverse complement strand
CTATTGCCTGATAAAGGATATGGGCAGAAGCCCGGAGAAAACGGAAAAGAATAATTGGAGCGACAGAAGAAATCAGCTTCAATTTCGCTCTGAGATTAGCTAGAATTATAAACTGTCTGACATCGCATAACGTGTGACGTCGAATGCCATCCACTTTCTGCACATCGAAGGCACATAGCGAAGAAACGCGAGTCATCGAAGCATTCGTCAAACCTCTGACGCCGACATGTCCCGGCCTGAAATGATTACTCGATTGTTCACCACTGGTTATCGCTTGAAACCAGATTTGGATGTGTTTGAGCGAAAGTGAAAAAACAAATGAGCGGACCGGATGATCAGCTTGGTCTTTAGCCTTGAAAAACAATTCGATTGCTTATATATTTGATGCCGCATAATTGCCCACGTCGAATGACGCCTATTTGATGGAAGTTGAAGAGGTAGCAGCCAGACACGCGTTCGGTCGATATCGCTTCAATATCGCCATCTAAGAAATTAGTCTAACCTTTGACCTTGAAGGTTGGCCTTGACATGTGCCGATTTGACATGTTGTACAATGCTTTATCACAGGCTATTGCTTAATATCATATTTTTGGCAGGTTTGGACCCAAACGACAAAACAATTCGATACAACCGAAGAAATCGGTTTGCATTTGACCTTGGCCGAAAGGTGGTAACGCGAGGCCTATGTGTCATGTTGCTTCCAGCGTGTTCAGTGCAAGCAGAAAGATTGGTGGTAATTGATTCAGAACGACCATAAACCCGTCGCTAAACATCGATACCAATACGCCGCTGGCGAACACGTTACTGAATACGAATGCGACGTCAACAGACGTACATGCTTAAGGTTGCCCATGACTGCCCTTCTGTCTCGGAGATACCCAGGAACAACTAGAGTCACGTTTGCTCAATATATATATATATATATATATATATATATATATATATATATATATATATATATATATATATATCAATATATGCACAGGAGAGTGCAGCCTAAGACAATAAAGCCTTGAGATAATGCAAGTTTGTTCCTCGCAAGGCACAATTTCCACTGAAGCGATAGCACAGCTATGGTCAAGGTTCGAGCTATACCAGAATGGTCTGGAAGCAGGAATGTCTAACGTTTGCTGATTTGCCATTCGAAGATTGTGTGACGACATGGAGCCCGCGGAGCCCGCTAATGAGCTGGATCGGCTTCAGCTATTGTTGGTGTTCCTCTTGCGTATATTTTTCACTTTCTAAATTCCAACGCATCATTTTGTGACAATCATACTCAGGTATCTTAGGTTTAGGGGCACGGGAAAATACTGAAGGGGACAAATCGCCACTTCAAAAATTGGGGAGGGGGAGGGCATCTCCCAGCCCAGACCCTCCAGTAGTTACACCCATGCCTGCAACTCCAATTCAGTAATTGCAACTCCAATATCCGCAATTCAGTCTTGCCTGGGATGCACCATGACTCAACAGCCTCCTTTTCCAAAGGCAATGTTTTGTAGGCAGATAGGTAGACTGATATGCTTTGCCTTCATGTCTTTTCAACAATTTTCACTTGCCATTGAATTTGCAGCCAGTATACCCACAATGCACCTTTTCTCATGATGACAGTGTCATATTCGCACAAACACCTTGGCCATGTACTGCACTAAGGTTTCTGGCAAGTGTCACTTCAGCTAGGTATGGCCAGGGTTGGATTCAGGGTCATTCATATCTTGGAATTCTGGAATTTGAGAGGAAAATTACGTGACATTACAAGTTGGTATATAACAGAGGACTTTGAGGACATTAAAAAATATGAATCCTAGATTTGACGAGGAAATCTGTGTAGCACTCCAAGTTGGAGAATGACATGATTTGTTTCTGTCATCAAACACTCCTTTTGTACTGTTCACGGTCGTGATCAGTGTGTCCATGTTCTCATGGGCATGACCAAACAGCAAGGGGATGGTAGTCATTAGTAGATTTTACAGCGGCAATTTTCTCTCCTGTCTACTAGCCTTCCAAGTTATTCCTCCCTTCAACTAAATAATACAGACATGAACTAAAGTGTACATGGAAGAGCTTTTAATATTAATAAGAATTTGTTCCAATCAATATTCGCAGCTTGTTCATTGTGAAAAAAATATTCATGGTGAGAATTAAACGATTTTAGACGGATCGCTTTAGTATAATTTTCCTTAAACCATTTTATATTACGAAATCTACATCCCAACAGATGGCAAGTAGCAAGTCCGTCGGTACGCGTGCGTCCTATTCATGGGGTGTGTTGTGAATATTCACTAGTTGTGCGGTGTGATCATGTCGGGAGCATCAGGTATGGATTGATAAACTTGGTTGACATCGACTAAGTATACGTTTGTTGTTACTTTGTCTGCCGTTGCTCAGGAAGTTCGCTTACAACCGCATCCTTTGCTAATTTAATTTAACCATAGCGCCAATTTTCTCTCCGGCATTCATTAGTCGGCTGCCATATACAGTAGAGCTGAGTGTAGTCCCAACGTAAATCAGAAAGCGTATTGCAATTTACTGATGTTCGTAAGTTTAATTTTACTTATCTCAGCATCGTCGCCAGCAACACCTATTTCGTCATTAAAACTGATTTAATAACTATATTTGGTGGTCGCTTTAACGTATGCGCATCATTATGCCAGGTCTCCATCTATCTCATCCCAGGTCTTTTTCTGGATACCTGGTACCGGCGATAAAATTTCCGCTGTAAAACCGACTATTGTCAAACTCATTTGACCTTTGTGATAAATAAAAGAGTGGATAATCTCCCGGATATATTATTTTTTGGTGGCAAACATCCTAGACAAAACCATGCTTCTAATACTTGTCCCGACTCTCAGAGACGAAACACCACCGACGCAAGCATGCACAAGTGCAGCTACGGGAGCGCCTTGCTCCTTATTAGGTGGATACTTACACACTAAATCAGCATCGAAAACAAACTGCGCCGGAAAACGGAATTGTTGCGTCGGGCTCAATCTCTGGACGGGGAAGGGACAGTTCGTTGGTGACAGGGCAATGTGAAAATGTGAAAACCTATGGACCTTACCTTGGGTAGTAGCGGGTTTTCAGCCCCCCCCCATGTCCCCTCGACCATAGCTTCTAAATTGATTCGGCATGCTTATGCTACATGTACTGAAACAGGATGAGTACGTATCTGTCTGGATTGTTGTGAAAAACAAAATGACTGAGTACGTGAAGAAGCAAAACGGCCTGAAGGTAAACAGTCCATACTCAATGAAAATACGGTACGGTAAGCTGTCCCCATAACTGGAGATTTTTTCTCTCTCAAATATCTGTCACCTTCGGTCGCGGCCGAGTAGCGGGCTTTCTCACCTCCGGTTCCTGTCAAATGTCACACGGAAGTCGGGCCGGACACCAGTGCCCAGCGCGTCGCACACAAGACACCGCGCTATCGCGTCCCGGGCCTGAACCCGACCGAGGCGCTGAGGCGACCCGAGGTCACCACCGGGTGACCCCGGAGGGCGCGAACCCCAGCGCATGGGCGGAGACAGGCACGCCACAGACTTCGCACATTCCTCCCCTCTCACAGCGCGAACCGCAGCGCGTGGGCGGAGACAGGCACGCCACAGACTTCGCACATTCCTCCCCTCTCACAGCGCGAGCCGCCGGGCACTGGCGGAGACAGGCACGCCACAGACTCCGTGCATTCCTCCCCTCTCACAGCGCGAACCGCAGCGCGTGGGCGGAGACAGGCACGCCACAGACTTCCTCCCCTCTCACAGCGCGAGCCGCCGGGCACTGCCTCCGGCGGAGACAGGCACGCCACAGACTCCGTATGTTCCTCCCTCTCACAGCGCGAGCCGGAGACGGCACGCCACAGACTCCGTATGTTCCTCCCCTCTCACAGCGCGAACCGCAGCGCATGGGCGGAGACAGGCACGCCACAGACTCCGTATGTTCCTCCCCTCTCACAGCGCGAACCCAGCGCGACCGCCACGCTCGTGCCCCACCCCCCCCTCCTCACACCACCCTGGCGGAGACAGGCACGCCACAGACTCCGTGTATTCCTCCCCTCTCACAGCGCGAGCCGCAGCGCATGGGCGGAGACAGGCACGCCACAGACTCCGTGTGTTCCTCCCTCCTCCACAGCGCGAGCGCACGCCGCACAGGACTTCTCCCTCCTCCCCGCCGACTGGCGGAACAGGCACGCCACAGACTTCGTGTATTCCTCCCCTCTCACAGCGCGAGCCGCAGCGCATGGGCGGAGACAGGCACGCCACAGACTCCGTGTATTCCTCCCTCCTCACAGCGCGAGCCGCCGGGCACTGGCGGAGACAGGCACGCCACAGACTCCGTGTATTCCTCCCTCCTCACAGCGCGAGCCGCCGGGCACTGGCGGATGCAGGCACGCCACAGACTTCGTGTATTCCTCCCTCCTTTCGCTGGCCGGGAGCCCTCGGCAGGCAGTCCCTGGAAATCAGAAGATGTTATATATAGAGAAATAAGTAAATAAATGGTTTCAATAAATAATCAATTAATAAATATATACACATGCTTTGATATTGTTAGTGGCCTGGCTCCGGCACACTCACGCCACTGCCCACGGCACTGCGTATCAGTGGCTACCTGGCACTGGCTGTCCGAGCTGCCCGATAAAACATTTCAATTGGTAATCGCGGTAGTGCAGCCGAATACATAGCTGGCCCCGCCGGACTGCAGGCTGCAACGTTGCGAGCTCACTGGCATAAACAGGACAGTGACGGCGTGCTTAATCTCTGCCAGGTCTCCCGCCAGCTTCGGTCCCCCCAACCTCCAGTCACATTGACCTCAGCCGATCACATTGACGGCACGATCCACAGTGGTCGACGAACATGGCTAACAACTGCCAGCCCAGCCACAATCTTCCGCAGCTGACGAGAACTACGTGCCGACAGGACAGGTGAGCTCGTGGAGGCTGGATGACCAGCGCGGCTTCAATCTGTTGTGGTGTATCGACAACATTTCTCCGTCGTTCAGTCTAACCCTGTATTTAAACTCGACCTGTTTGGCTATACTATTCGCAGGTTTCCATGGTCGTACGAATTGATAGCGCTTACATCGCTTCACTACATTGCGATACAACATTAATTGGTCCGAATTTCATAATGCTGCGGAGAGCTATGCTGAACATTGTCAACGTGAAGACGACTATAAAAAGTAACCGAATGTTCATATGACGTAAAACAGGATCATAAATATGTTTAATACCTAACGGTCATAGCGCTTCTTCGGGGACAGAATAAATGCACACACATTTTACGCACAGGATTTTACGCACTTGCTATATATGTCAGGCTAAAAATATCACCAGATTACTTATTAATATTTGAATAGATTATGATGAACTATAAATTGTATCATATGTTATGTTAGTTATCATAAATACTAATTACTATTATCTTAATTATATCATGAAATACATTTATATAATCAGGCCCAACCGTAAAATCCTGCGCGTAGTATGCGAAACAAAAAGTTCACAAATTTCGGGCTGGTTATTACCATGATCCTTCTGTTTTGCTGACGATTCTAAAAATGCTAACCTTACAGGAAATGCAATAGTCTCAGTAACATACAAAAAACAACATCGATTACCAGACGGAACATGAATTTTCATCGCTGAATTACATGCCATCCTCATTGCCCTCAGTTATATTCGCAACCGTTTTCTCTGTCACCCCACGCGCAGCGTCGTCATTTCTTCGGACTACAAATCTGTTCTACAATCTCTTTCGTCACCTTCTTTTTCGCCTCATTGCCTTATTTCTATTTGTGAAACATTAGGAACACTTCATCTGATGGCCGTGGAAGTCGGCTTCCTGTTGGTGTTCAGTCCCTGCGGCATCCCAGGAAACGAAGAAGCCGACACATTTACAAAAGCATCATTGCACCTCCAAAGCATAACAGAAATTCCACCACATTTTTAAGGTATTAAATCATCAATACAACAGAGCAATACGAAATTCTTGGACTAAAAATTGGACACAACACACGAAACATACACAATTGCATGTAAAACCTGTCGTCGATACCTCGACCACATCATATAAAAACCGACAGAAAGAAAAAGCCTAGTCACGTTTACATATGGACCATAACTTTTTTATACATTCATATATCTACACTTCACCTAGACGTCAATGTCCATCATGTAACACCTATCTTGCATTTACACATATTCTTCTTCGCTGTCAGAAGTTCTACTGGCCTCGAAAAATACTGACGGATTATTGCCATATACATAAAAATACCATTTCTCTGCGAACATCATTGCGGATAGTCATTCATTTCTCCTCAAGCTACTTTTTTCTAGAACAAATCAACTTGCACCAGGACATATAAACTGACTTTTACAGCACTATAATATTTGTTTCTCTTTCCACGGCACGAAATGGCTTGAGGAGGCCGAAGTGTTTAACCTAACAAAAGTAAAGAAAGTGCATCTGTGACTTGTTTTCCCATACCTTTGCATGCATAGCTACCGAAATCTGCACAATAACATTACTTTAGTTGGTGTAGTTTCTTGTTGCTCGAGTTGTCTCCTGGAACCGTCAGCTGTGGCTAACTTCGCGGACATTGTACACACTCTCCTGCACGGGAACGTCCGCTTAGAGCTGTACAGCATATGTCGCGGCAACTGGAGGACGCCACACTCGGAGTGGCGAGTTTGACGTGACGAGACCACACGCCACACTCGGAGTGGGGAGGTTAACGTGACGAGATCACGCGCCACACTCGGAGTGGCGAGTTTAACGTGACGAGACCACGCGCCACACTCGGAGTGGCGAGTTTGACGTGACGAGACCACGCGCCACACTCGGAGTGGGGAGTTTAACGTGACGAGATCACTGCGGGGCGCCACACTCGGAGTGGGGAGTTTAACGTGACGAGATCACTGCGGGGCGCCACGCTCGGAGTGGGAAGTTTAACGTGACGAGATCACTGCGGGGCGCCACGCTCGGAGTGGGAAGTTTGACGTGACGAGATCACTGCGGGGCGCCACACTCGGAGTGGGGAGTTTGACGTGACGAGATCACTGCGGGGCGCCACGCTCGGAGTGGGGAATTTGACGTGACGAGATCACGCGCCACACTCGGAGTGGGGAATTTGACGTGACGAGATCACTGCGGGGCGCCACACTCGGAGTGGGGAATTTGACGTGACGAGATCACTGCGGGGCGTCACACTCGGAGTGGGGAGTTTGACGTGACGAGATCACTGCGGGGCGCCACACTCTGAGCGGCGAGTTTGACGTGACGAGATCACTGCGGGGCGCCACGCTCGGAGTGGGGAATTTGACGTGACGAGACCACGCGCCACACTCGGAGTGGCGAGTTTGACGTGACGAGACCACGCGCCACACTCGGAGTGGCGAGTTTGACGTGACGAGACCACGCGCCACACTCGGAGTGGCGAGTTTGACGTGACGAGATCACGCGCCACACTCGGAGCGGCGAGTTTGACGTGACGAGATCACTGCGGGGCGCCACACTCGGAGTGGGGAGTTTGACGTGACGAGATCACTGCGGGGCGCCACACTCGGAGTGGGGAGTTTGAAGTCACGAGATCACTGCGGGGCACACGGGCATGGAAGCATGTATGATTGTGTGCGTATGATTGTGTGTGTGTGCATGTACGAGTATACCCAGTGTGCTCGTATGCGGCATACTACGTAACAAACACTGAAGACATGAACATCGAACATGTGATTGCATGTGTCATATATAATTTGGATTACATGGTTGCAACAGATATCAAGTGTGCAAAATGTGAATGCCATTGCGACATGAAATGGCTAGCACTAAACAGCACGGTCCGTTTTCGTTCTTCAATATCTCAGCAAGTCTCTTATTTTCTGCATACAATAGGCTGAGCTTGTTGGTTAAACTCCGACAACACCACCCCATCGTTGACTCCAAAGGCGGCTCGGCCATGGAAGTGTGTGGGGGATTCGACGCTACGGTCATTTCCCCGTAGGAACCATCCCCAACAGTTGGCGAAAACCACTGCTATCCGACTTCCTGCGCCATCTCTCTCTCCCTCTCTCTCTCTCCCTCTCTCTCTCTCTCTCTCTCTCTTTCTCTCTGATATGATGTCTCTGATATGTCTGATATCTCTGATATGATCTCGTGGCTAGTTTCTTGCGATGCCTTTCCAGTCATCGATTAGACCCGGCGAACGTTCTCAGTGACGGTTATCCGTCGGTGGCGGCTTCGCTGCGGTGTCGCGACCTCAGGTGACGCGTGACCGGTGGACGACTGTGGAAGAGAGACGTGTTTAAATGCTCCAAAATTGGCATTCATGATGTTCTGGACATTACTAATGATGCAATACAGATGTCAGATCCGCCATTTGACCTCAGGTCACCTATATAGGAGCACTTTATTACGTTATTACCTGTTCCAGTTTCCGGAACCGGGCTCCCATCCCGACTGCTCCGTCAGGCGGCTTGGCACAATCGGCTTCGCAAAGAAAGGAGTGAAATACATGAATAAAGTATGGAAACGCTTAGGCACACAATGACAAACAGTAGATTTCGGAATGTGTAGGGAGTAACATGCAAAGTGACATCAATCGCATGACAGTCATTCGCATTTATGTCACATGCCAGTTGACCAAGTTCGGTTCCATTAGCCTGCCATGAACTTGACCTGACTTGACCTCGGCGACCTAACATGACTTTGAATTTACATAGCATAACAATGTGCATCAAACAAGTCGCTAGTGCTGTCAAGAACACTTCCTTTTTGCCAATATACGGGAAGCGCATCAGCGCCAATTTTTGTGGTATGACGCTGCGAATTGTTTTTACTTTAACGGCCTCTAACGTGAATACCTGTCGGCCGATTTTCATGTTTCTTGCTTTAAACAATGCGCCGGTTATTTCTAAGAGGGTACGTTCCGTGACTTGACATGACTTTGAAACAATGTAGCATGACAATGTACATAAAACAAGTCGCTAGTTTTGACAAGAACACTTCCTTTTTGCCAAGAAATGGGAAGTGCATCAGCGCCGATATTTGTGGTCTGGCGCTGAATTTTTTAAGAATTTAGCGACCGCCAACTCCAAAAAGTTCGATCGATTTTCATTTGTCTTACTTTAAGCAACGCGCCGGTTATTTATTAGTAGGTACACACACAATGGCGTATATCGGCCGGTGAAATCTGGAGTTATCTACGAAAAACCGGAGGGGTGGGCGGGTTTCGACCACCCTCCAGGGCGCGTGTTAAAAAGGCAAGGTGTGTAATGTGGTAAAATGTTGGTCGATATTTTCTCCTCCAAGCGACATCGGGTGCACAGAACTGAAAGTGACTCGGAGCAGTGGCTGGGAGCCAGTTGCACTGGTTCCAAAAGGGCATCTTGACCATGCCACCAAAGCTCTCTGCTTGCCAGGGACAACATGGCTCAGATGGCCGGCTTAGTCTGCTGCCAGTGGCCTGCCATCGAGCGTAATCATGAAAAGGTAAGTGCAATTCTGGTGGCGATGGAGGGCACGGCTACAGGCGTGATGAAGCGGCTACAGGCAAGCTGCAGCGTCTACAGGCGTGCTGAAGCGGCTACAGGCAAGCTGCAGCGGCTACAGGCGTGGTGAAGCGGCTGCAGGCGTGCTGAAGCGTCTACAGGCGTGCTGAAGCGGCTACAGGCAAACTGCAGCGGCTACAGGCAAGCTGCAGCGGCTACTGTCAGCCTACATATGCGTCACACCACAGGCATGGTCACAGAGCGACCAATGTCACACATAAGCACGGCAAACGACACGGTAATCGACAGACTATCAGCATCAGCAGTGCGGGAACTGCGTCGTTCGATCCGGTGTTTTAAAGGACTGCGGTGCGGGTTCGATCCTCGTCCAGCAGGGGACAAGTATCTATCCAAGAAGGCGAGGCGCGTTCGGATCTGTAGCTGTCCCCCGTTTTCGGTAGACAGCCCCGCGTCTGCTCGTCTTGTCGCCGACGAGCTGCCAATACCAACAACCTGTAAACTTTGGGTGTACCAAGCTGGCCATCCTAAACTTATCTCAATACTGGTCGTTGGGGGTCTTCGAGATATATATATATATATATATATATATATATATATATATATATATATATATATATATATATATGTGTGTGTGTGTGTATATATACGGCTAGCGCCGTTGTGCGCACGTACTGCAGAGACGCCAGAGGATTACGTGGAGGACGTGGATGATTCAGGTATTTTGCGTTGGTATTCCCTCACCAAAATCTGGTGAGGAGTCACCAATGCACCCCTCCCCATAAAAAATCGTCGGATTTCGGCCACTCTATTTTTCGGTTCCCAGAATTCCGAAGTTGTTTGTCCCGCCTCGCAAAAGAATGTCTCCGGATGTTAAGAACACTTTCGAGACATTTCGATTGTGCACAGAGCCTTGGATTGATCGCTGGGATAATAAACATTGCGAAAGACACCTTTGGAAGGACGCTAATGCGTGGTGGCCAGGGGAGTTGCCACCGGGGGGGGCAGCGGGGGAAATTGGCGCCTGCCGTGAGACTGGGGGGGGCGCCGCCCCCTGAAATTTGAGGGGACCACAGGACGAAAAGGAAGCCCCCCAGGACGAAAAGGAGGCCCTCATTACGAAAAAGAGGCCCCAGGACGAAAAGGAGGTCCCAGGACGAAAATCAGGCCCTCCAGGACGAAAAGGATGCCCTTCAGGACGAAAAGGAGGCCCCCAGGATGGAACGTAGGTCCCCAAGACGAAAAAGAGATTCTACAAATTAAGGGCCTCCAGGAGGAGGCCCTTAATTTGTAGAATGTCTTTTCTTAATTACCCTAGGAGAGGGTAGGAGGCCCCAGAAATCAAGCAAGTGCCGAATATTTACACAGAGGCCCCCCAGGACGATAAGGAGACCCCATGATAAAAAGGAGGCCCCCAGGACGAAGAGCAGACCACCAGGACGAAAAGGAGGCCCCCATGATGAAAAGGAGGCCCCCAGGACCAAGAGCAGACCCCCAGGACGAAAAGGACCCCCATGACGACAAGGAGGCCCCAGGACGAAAAGGAGGCCCTCCGGGATAAAAAAGGAGGCTCCCAGGGCGAAAAAGAGACCCACAGGACGAAACGAAGGTCACAGGACGAAAAGGAGGTCACCAAGACGAGAAAGATATTTTATAAATTAGGGGCCTCCAGGAGGAGGCCCATAATTTGAAAAAGAAGTCACCTAGGGGAGGGTAGGAGGCCCCAGAAATCAAGAGAGTGCCAAAAATTTGCACGGAGGCCCCCAACGTTGCAAAGGAGTCTCAATACGGGAAGGGAGGCCCAAGGAAATGAGAGAGGAGGCCTTAAGCCGGAAAAAAAGCCAGTGGATATGATATGAGGTTTCGGAGCAAGGACGTCGCCACCGGGGTGGGGCAGCGGGGGCAATCGTCTCCACCCCTTGCCTTGAGACTTGGGGGTGGGGGGCGCCTCCTGTAATTTGAGGAGACCACTATCCGAAAAGGCATAAAACGAAAAGGTGAGCAAGGAACCCAACGAGATAGAAGATGATGCTGTCATGGTGGATCCAAGATTGATAACGAGGCCCCCAGGAAATATTATCAGGTTCCTATAAGAGACATAGAACAGAGATTGTGAGGAGGCCCCCAGATTGAAAAGGAGGCCCCAGGACGAAAAAGAGACCTCCAGGACGAAAAAGGATGCCACCGAGACGGGCAAGAAGCCACCCAGGGTTACACGAGAAGGCTTCCGATGGGTGGCAATATATTCTTAATTTGGAAAACGAGGTCCCCAAGATGGAAGAGAAGGACCCCACAATAGAAAATAATGACAAGAGATATTTATCCGGACGCAAGAGGGGACCACAAGATGGGTAACAAGGTCTCCCTGGGGAGGAGAGAAGACCACTTAGACCAGCCACTTAGAGAAGATTTAAGACTAGGGTGCAAAAACAACCTGCTTAGAGAATAATGAGACTGCAAACACAAATGGGGAGGCCTCCAAGACGTGAAAGGAGTCCCATAATTTTACAAAGAAGTCACCTAGGAGAGTGTAGGGAAGCCCCAGAAATCAAGATAGTGCCAAAAATTGGCACGGAGGCCCCCAGAATTGCAAAGGAAGCCCCAATACGGGAATGGAGGCCCCAGAAAGTGAGAAGAGGCCCTAAGACGGAAAAATGCCAGTGGATATGAGATCAGGTTGCGGAGATGCAAAAATAGGCACCAAAACGACTAAGGTTTCACCAAAATAGAAGAGGATCATCCAGAGACATGGCAGGAGGCACCTAATTCGGAAGAGGGCGACACAAGGTTGGAAATAAGACCCCATGATGGACGAGGAGGCCCTAAAATTGGAGAGAAAGGCCATTGGAAAAGAGAAATAGGTACCAGGCGAAAAAGAAGGCTCGCAGATGTCCGAAGAGGTCCCCGGGAAATAGCAAAGCCACTGAGATAAGAAAGGTTGTGTATAATTTAGTAGAGCGGGAACCTGGGAGAGAAGAGGAGTCCATCAGGAGATAGGATAACACCCTTAAGATGGGCGAAGTTCGAGTCTAAACGCAGAGCAAGAGGTCCCCAAGACGTGAGAGGAGGCCCCTACTTTGAAAAAGGACTCTAGAAGAGAAATGAGGGCCCTGCCGGACATGAGAGGAGTCCCCCCAAAAAGGAATAGGTCTCCAGGACTGAATGTGGCCCCGAAGACCAGAAAGATTACCAAGAAAATGAGAAGAGGACCTTAAGATGGGAGTGGTAACAGGTATGAAGGGGTGTGAGGTCCCCAAAATTGAAGATTCCCTCAAGACTGGTAAGGCTTTGCCAGGGTAAAGGAGGAAGACCATGACGCGTGGCATGCCGCGTGGCATGCGTGGCATGGCATAAAAGTCGTGAAAGAGGCTCCAGGAAATGAGACGAGATACTTAGGATGCAAGGTGAGGCCTATAACCTGCAAGAAACCCCTAAGAGATGATAAACGTCATGCCGGAGTGTTTCAAATTTACGACTTGGACCCAAAAAATCCGGTCGGGGACCTTGAAAATCACGCCTAGGCTGGGTGTACCAAACATTTACGACCGGACCATGAAAACATATATATATATATATATATATATATATATATATATATATATATATATATATATATATATATATAAAGTGGAACGATGGGTCGTACCATTCCACAGCAGTCTCATTGTGACCAAAGCAAATGAAACCAGAGCAACAAAAACACTCTGGACATGGGTCCAACTCTGAAAAACACACACAAAACCCCAAAAATACACAAAAACACTCAAACTCTGGGGCCCAACAATGACGCCAAAAACCTACAACGTTTTAGACCCAAAAAAGTGTCGAGGCAGATAAAGCTCGCGCTAGGGTTCCAAGCAAATGACGCAGGGCCCAAAAGATCACATTGGACTATATAAAAAATCGCGTTGCAGCCCTTGGAAATCACCCTGGAGGCCCAGAAGGGCGTGCCGGGCCCCAAAAGTTGCAGCTGCTCCAAAGATCAATTCATAACCGGAATGTCACTATGGGACAAGAATATACTCCTTCAATAGCCGCAGTGGCATATCAAAGGGGCAAATGCCCCCTCTATCCTGAGAAGCATCAGCTCTCAAGAATCGTGCCGGGGCTCTAAAACTCGCGCTGGGTCCACCAGAATTCGCGTAGGGGTCTCCAAATAAGTACTTCGAGCCCCCGAAAACTGGTTCCGAGGCTCGAAAACTTGCAATGGGAACCGCCAAAATCGCGCTGGGGCAACAGCTAAGAACAACGCTTCCCACAAACTCAAATCTGTGCCCAAAATATCGCGCTCGGGACCCACAATTCCCATCGGTATTCCCCACAAATTTGACGTTTAGGCCGACACGTAAGAACAGTGTGACTACTAAAACGAAATCGGTATCCGAAAAAAATGAAGCTGAAGCCTTCCAAAATAAGAATGTATTTAACAAAATAAATGTCCTGTTCAAGAACATGGCTTTCGGGCGCCCAACATGCAACCAGATGCCTTCACAAATTGTATACGGGACTGAAAAACATCCCGTATCTTTAAAAGAAATCGAGGTGAGATGCAAAAACGTGGCGCCAGGGACTCTAGAAGTCAGGCCGGTATTCGGAATTTACAACAACAAAATACAAATCCACAAAAATATCGTCGAGCCCAAAAAACTGGCGTTGGGTCCCCAGAACCACGCGCCTGGGCGTGATAAATCGCGCTGGGACTAAGAAGCACCGCACCGAAGCCACAAAATCGTACTCGAGCACCACAAATGTGCGTCAGAAGCCTCCCAAAATCACAACAGGAACCTAAAAGCATAACGGGGGCCGACATTATAACTGGCCCTCCAAAACGCACATAGTCTCCCAAAAAGCGACAGGGCCTTAACATACCTGGACCTCTAAAAAAATGCACAAGAAGCTCTTATGGCACACAGAGGTCATAAAGACGCACCAGGGCCTGAAAAGAGGCTGGGGCCGCAAATGGCCACATGGTTCCAAAACGAACAAAAGCACCAGGCGTTAAATGAAAACATCGGGATCTTCGAAAACGCCCTGACGCATTGAAAAAATTATCGGTGCCAAAAAAGCAACAACACACTGAAACTAGGAGGGGTTTCGAAAATGCATTAGGCCGCTGCGCAGAAAGATGCAGCGGGTCCGACAAAGAACACTGAGGAAGGGCCTCGGTTCGACAGCCATTCTGAGAGGATAGCAGCAAAGATATCAGGTGCGTCAAAGCTGAACAGAATCTGCATTTCATGACTACCAGAAAATGTGGGAGGTAGGGAATTAATGATCGGATTTAATTATCCGACTTTTCGCAGCGAGCGCCCATACTAAGCATTGCAGCACATCAAACATGGCGTAAGTTTATCACGTGACAGTAATTAGCAACTTTAAAAACAGCATAGACAATCATTATAAGAATAGAGGGCTTGCTTTTCAGTATTACAGGGAGGGCTGATTGGCAGATTTGGTGGGCAACTGATTCAGTGTACAGAGTGCAACCAAGAAGGGCTCTTGTGGCTCAGAGTTGCACTAATCTTTTATGTCTTTATGTCTTTATGTCTAGCAAAAGGTAGAAGGCCTAGCAAAAACCGTAGCATCGCACGAAGTGTTGCGAACGCACCGAATGCGCACACGTACACGGACGTTGGCGTCGTGGCGACCGGGTGATATGAACTGTAATACCTGAAATTGGGAAATTTTACTTTTCAAAATGATGGGTAATGTATTTTAAATTCAAGTTAGGTGTTTAATACAGTTTCTAAAGTCCTGCTCGTTTTAGGGCTTTGCTCTTTTTCACCGAGGATATTTTTACGTGTCAGGGCGTTCTTGAAAATCCCGATGTGCTTATTTATTTGCCTTTTGCCATTTTGCCATTTTGCCTTTTGTGGTTCCAGCCACTGTTTCAGATCCTTGTGCGTTAGCATGGTCCCTGTGTGCCTTGAGAGCTTCCAGTGTATTTTTTTTTTAGAGCTCCTGGTATGTTTATTTAGGGCTGCAACGCATGTTTTGAGGCTCTGCCGCTTTTTGGGAGATTGCTCAGAGCGTCAGTTGTATTTTCGGCCCCCGTTGTGCTCTTGGGGTCCTGCTGTGGTTATTTGGGGCTTCTAACGCACATTTGTGGGCGTTCTGTTTTGGGGCTTCGGTGCGATTTTTTTTGTGTTCCAGCCTGACTTCTCGCTCCCAGGCGCGTGGTTCCGGTTACCCAACGCTAGTTTTCTGGGCTCAATACTGTTTTTGTGAATCTTTTCTGTTTTTTTTTCTCTCAAAAGTCCAAATTTCGGCCCGACATTTCGAGACTCTGGCGCCATGTATTTGTATTCCATCTCGATTTTTCGAGATTCGGTATTTTTTTCGGCGGCGTACACAATTTGTGAAGGCATCTGATAATAATAATCATCATGTTCTGTGCTCCTGAGCCATTTTACCGACCCTGACATTCATTTTTGGGAATCCCTCCTTTTTTTGGAGGGCTCCAGCTTCACATTTTCGGATATACCGATAATGACTTGACATACCGATCCGGTTGTTGTGGTATGGGTGTAATTTCAGCAGTGAGTTGATTTATCAAGGGATACCAAAATAAAACCGTAGAATTGGGTGCGGGAGTTAGGGTTGAAATCCGACGAATCAGGAAAGATAGTAGTAGATTAGGCCTCTCCACAGGAAAATTTAGTTGATCACTAACCATTGCATTTCGATAAGTCCCCTTGGACAAAATTGCGGTCGAAAACCCAGGCGCATGAATTAATTCGCCAAGAATTTGCTATTTTAACTTGTTTGGCAGGTGCCTTGCATCCAGCACCAGGTGTTCGAAAAATCCGCAAATTCCTAAGATTGCGATAAGAAAACCAATGTAACCCACTTCTTGTTGTCACCTTCGCGAAATTATCGTCCTAGGACTCAGAAATGATTGCTTAAGCTTTGCTTAAGGCATCAAGCTGGTGGTAATAAATAACAGTAGTGATGAATCTAGCTATTTTCAGTTATTCTTGGAGGACATAACGGTGGGTTGATCAATGGGACATGCCTGAAAGATATGCTTAGCATCAGCCTCGCTGTAATCTAGAGGCCAGCGGGAAGATTCTTCTGTTCGAAAAAGCATTGAGACGTTGGTTGGTTTTGACACGTAGGTATTCATCCACATGTTACTTATTTATATCTCGGTATGTCCCAGTTTTCAGCGAAAAAAATTGCTTTTGCCCATTGAGTAAATAATGCACCATGCCAAGAACAAAAAGTACATTAATATGAAATCATGTTTCGCATTCCCGAACCAAACTAAGGACCTAAAATCAATAGGAGGCCCTAATACAACGGAGGCCCCTTTCAGGGGAGCAGGAGGCCCCCTTTCGATCTTGCCCCCCTGGAAGAATTTCGTGGCGACGCCACTGACACCGAGTACGGTGGCGCGAGCGGCATGTCAGCGCCGGAAGGCTGCTCGCACAGCGCGGCCACCGTCGCCTCCCAATGTCTGCCGCACGTGCCCGTGGCGTCGCCGTCGATGCTGCCGCACTGCAGACGCTCGTAATCTGCTCTTCTGTCGATCCCAACGCCTCACCTGCCGCCAGCCGCCCCGCCCACAGTCCGGGTTTGTTTCACTTCATTGCCGCCAGATGGCAATCGCTGAATGATTCTGGAATGCGTTTGTTTACAAAGTCAGCTGGCTAATTAGAGTCATGCGGTTATGGCGCAGTGGGTTCTGTTGCGGTCTATCTTCGACAGGGAGCCGACTTGAAGCAGGGGATCTCTGAATATCCCAACTGAATATGTTGAGCGCCTTGCAGTGAATGGAAAGTATTATGGCCACATTTTGTATGTATTTAGTGTGGAATACTGAGCTATTTTCTGGGTGACTGATCAATATGTATAGTAGAAATTATGAACACTGAAGTATTTTGGCGTTGAACATGTTAAGAGTAGCTTTTGTGCTGAACCGGTGTCTGAAACAATGGAAGAAAAAGTCGGTTTAGGTGTCAATTTCCACCAAACTGTCATATTTTGGGAAGACTAATGCGACCATCATAATCTGATATCTACATGTTCACAAACAGGTCTCCCAGTTTTCTGCTGATAGCCAATGTGATTGATGGTACTCTGTGGTGGCTTCAAGCCATAGCTGGAGATTAGGTGGAGAGATGAGCTCTTTCTTCATGAAGGCATATGCAAGGAAAGACAATCTTTTTTTGAAAGCTGAATTGGGTGACCTCTGGTAGATCTGAATAATTAATACTATGTTTGCTTCATTATTTAGTAATGGAGACACATTACAGACATTTATTTTTCAACATTACTGAAATAACTAGATTGTGGTCTACTCAGTTTCCTGAAATTATGAAATTTGTATGGATACCCACATTTGATGACAATCAATTTGATAGTGCCACTCAGGGCATTTCCCAATCCCGCGCCCACCGGCGAAACAGTGTGGGTGGTGCCATTAGTAGTGAATGTGCATAAAGTGTGTCGTGAACCAACCAATAAACAATAAACAAATAAACAAACAATCAATTTTCTCCTTGACATGATGTGCCAATTGTGTTTTATTGTAGGTTATATGTGATGTTTCAGCTTCAAAGTGTTTTTGGCTTTTGGCAGCAGCACAACTGATTTGACAGCTGATACATTGCTGATGTGACTATCATCAAACAAATACCAAATGCCATAGAAAACCACTCATGAATAACAGTTATGAACTACCAAGAATTTCAAATAATGAACCTCATCCCTTCCACTCCCCAAAAACTCAATTTTGGGATGTTTCCACCCCATAGACTCCAGTGCACAGGTGTTATTTTATATGATTTTGAGAATGCAAGTGCCCCCAATATTGGCTTTGCCACCAAATAATTTAAACTTTTAACATGGAACCCATGGTACAATGCCACACAATCCATTTTGGCCTCCCCATTCCCTTAATGTATTGTGACCCCCTCCCCCAACAATGTTCAGAAATCAGCACTTACAATACAGTGTTAGCAGTTTAAATTATTCTGAGTCAGGCCAAGCCGACATTGGAGGAGCAGAGTGAAGGCCCTATGAAATTATAGAACTTGACACACATGGACACAAGTATACTGAAATGAGTACCATTTGCCTTATGTAGTTTCTTCCAAGGTTGGCTTAGGCATTATCTATTCCAGTGTTGGATCTGGAATGCCAAGGAAGCTGCTCATGGCTGGAAAAACCATTAGTTCTTCTGGGCAAAATTCCCAAAGCCATGCAATGTTCACAAAGCTGCTTGTGCTTGCATATAATAGTGCTCCAGAAGTGATTACAATAATGCAGCTGCTGTAAGATGAGTAGCCACTGAAGAAGTGCACTTTGTGGCTAGGCATATGCTGCAGAGTGTTAAGAGAGAGTGAGAGAGAGAGAGAGAAAGGAGATAGTGTGTTTTGGGGCATGCTGTATCATTAGGGTCATTTGCATCATGCTTACAATGCACACTGGATGGGTGGAGTGTCCTCACCCACTCTCCTCCTTTTCATGACTGTATCTTATGAATGGACAGGTGGCTATCTCTGACCAAGCCAGGGGCAGGGGTTGGTCCAAGTCAATATTTATAAGACATTTTCAGAATAATTAGGGAAAATGGCAAAGGAGCATTAGATGGGTACCAAACCAAAAAGGTCCAGACTACCCACTGAGGCTTCCAGGATCTCCAGTCTTGGGACTATTGTCAGGAAACCCTGTGACTATTGCAAATTGATAAGCACATCATATAACAAAAGTTGAAGTTGTTTGCAAAGGTAGGAAATGCATGAGAGCAGTTGATCAAAATGTGCACCACCACAAAGCATGCAGTAGTCTGGCATGCCAACCAGTTGGCTGAACTCAGTTGAGCCTGAAAAGATATTAAGCTAAGCCTATGACCTGTGGTTGTAGAAAGTGTGCTGTAGAGTTCATTACAGTGATAATCTCCCCTCAAAATGTTGTGCTGCTAGCTTGAGTAGTTTCTGGGATGGAAGTGGGGTGGGTTTGGAATCCACCCTGACCCATCATGTTTGTCACAGGTACGGTCTGTATTCACAGGTACGGTCATGTTTGTACGGTCACCAATCTGCCGACCGTACACCATAGTTCAGATACATGGGATCTGACAAATGATGTTGATTTCATTGGTAGTGATGTTGTTTACAATCATATCAGGAAAATAAAGCCAAATAAGGCAGCAGGACCTGATGACATTTATGCTAGGGTGTTGCAGGAAACTGAAAAGGAACTGGCATTTCCACTTAGTATAATATTTTGTAGATCAGTTTCACATAATGAAATTCCAACCGATTGGAAAAGGGCAAATGTAGTTCCTATTTTCAAGAAAGGAGAAAGAGGGAAAGTTGAAAACTATAGGCCAATAAGTCTCACATCCCTAGTCTGCAAGGTACTCGAATCAATTATCAAGGATAGAATAGTTAGTTATCTGGAAGGTAGCAGATTGATTCAAGATACTCAACATGGATTTAGAAAAGGACGATCGTGTCTCACAAACCTCTTGGACTTTTTGAACTTCGCCACAGAACAATTTGATCAGGGAAATCAGGTTGATGTAGCATATCTTGACTTTAGTAAGGCCTTTGACAAGGTACCCCATAAACGGTTAATGATACAGCTTCAGTCCCATGGTATTGCAGGTAGCATCTTAAAATGGATAGAGTTGTGGCTTTCAGATAGACAGCAAAGAGTGATGCTAAATGGTACAAAGTCATCATGGCAAAATGTTCTTAGTGGAGTCCCCCAGGGGTCAGTACTAGGGCCATTACTGTTCATTATATTTGTAAATAACATTGAAAGTGGCCTAAGCAGTAAAGTTTTGAAATTTGCAGATGATTTGAAGGTCTTTAGGGCAATAACAGGTCAGGATGAGCATATCTCGCTGCAAAAGACTTAGACGAACTTGTGAAGTGGTCCGAAGAATGGCAAATGAAATTTAACTTTGATAAGTGCAAAATCATGCATGTAGGTAAGCAGCATATGAAGGCTCCATACTTGATGGGTGGCCAAGTGCTATCAGTGACTCAACAGGAGAAGGATTTAGGTGTTATTCTAAACACAAAATTGGGGGCATCAGAACAGACCAAGGAAGCCAGGAAGAAGGCACTGAGAATGCTCGGGGCAATAAATAGGAATGTATCATACAGAAGTGAGGAAGTGATCAGGAAGCTTTACTGTGCATACGTCAGGCCACATTTGGAATACTGCATCCAAGCTTGGTCCCTAGCTATGAAAAAGATTGTTGGCTTTTAGAGAGAGTACAAAAGAGGGCTACAAAAATGGTTAATGGCATAAGCAACCTGGCATATGAGGAAAGATTGAAGAAATTGAATATGTTTTCACTTAGATATAGAAGGCTGAGAGGAGATCTCATCGAGGTCTTTAAATTTGTCAATGGTCTGGAGAGGGGATACCTTGGGGAAATGTTTGAATTTAACAGAAATGATGCAATTAGAGGTCATAAATTCAAAATTAAAATTAACCACAGCAGAACAAGGTTAAGGCAAACTTTCTTCACCAACAGGGTAGTGGAACACTGGAACCAGCTGCCAGAAAACATCGTCAGTAGCAGAACATTGAACATCTTTAAAAACAGCATAGACAATCATTATAAGAATAGAGGGCTTGCTTTTCAGTATTACAGGGAGGGCTGATTGGCAGATTTGGTGGGCAACTGGTTCAGTGTACAGAGTGCAACCAAGAAGGGCCCTTGTGGCTCAGAGTTGCACTGATCTTTTATGTCTTTTATGTCTTTATGTCTAGGTCAGAGGTCCCCTGTATGCATGCTAACCTGCTCCATCTCAGGTGGCACCATTTTACTTCCCCCATAATCTTTGTTCCACAAGAGTGAAAAGCTTTGATATCAGCTGTGGAATTTTCAGTACCTTTTCCTTGATAATTTTTGCATCTGACATGAAAGTTTCAATCTCAATTCATGCATGGCCTTCACCTAGCTCATTTGAATAGGACTGCCTTCTAAAATGTTTGAGAAGTGAAAACTTATATTAATAAAAGTATATTGTAAAGAAAATGGTCACATGAGTAACATCAGGCAGTATCTACAAGATGTGTATCTATTTTTGTTTGTTTGATGTCATGTCAATGACCTGAGGTGAGGGACAATTTTGGCCCACTCTGGGAAAGTTTTCCTATTTTTGTAATATGCATGTTCTTCTAACCAAATTTTTGCTTTCATATGAATATAATGGGATCAAAGGAAGTTCCTTATCCAATTTGGTTCACCTTCATCAAGTGACTTGAGGTCAAGTCAAGTACACCAAGTGCAATGAACCTATTTAGATACATCTGTTTTTATTCTTTATTTCAATTGGTATAGTTGGCATCCCATAAATAGTATCAAAATTGCATTCCAAGCCCTAATATACCCTGTGAACCAAAACTATGTATCATGTTGAAAAACATGTTGAAGGTCAAGGTCATCTGAGGTCTCTGTCCTATGACAAATCTTAGGCTTTTAAGGTTGATAGCTCACATACATGGACATATATTGAACATGCAACTTGCAACATGAATATAATTTAGCAGTGCATACAGCATGTATGTCTTGTATTTATGTTGGAGTCAGGTCAGGGAACTGCCAAGGCCACCGCAAATTTTGACACAATTTAGACTAATGTACCTGTTTTAATATTGGATCAATAAGTAAGAGTCTCCAACAGAATGCATTTTATCTCTGTCTTTACCATATATGGATAGGATAGTGGTGTTTGCAATGTGACTTCCTGCTTCAAGATACCCATCTTTATGTTCAAATTTATTTCGAACTTAAAGGTGAGGCTTTTTCGGCTATATTCGTTGAGGGCTTTCCAATGACATATGGGTTGCTTTCATGTAATGCTTAGTTTAGAAGTTAGATGGGTCTTCAACAACAGTACCCTCCCCCTCCTAAGATGTGGTGTGAGTATCTCACTGGATATACTTTGTGGGTTAGAGAGAGTGTGTATCTGAGAACAAAGGCCGCATAAATGTATATAATTGTACATAATTGGAACATTGCATTATGGCGTCTATTACCAGCTGTTATGTACTGGTGGTACAAATTATGCATGAGGGGGAGGGGGCTCTTTAATGCTTCTTCCTCTCATGGAACCACCCATGATTTCCCACATCTCGAAGAGCTAATGACATCAGTTATGGACTCAGAACATCACATGCACGTTTCTCTGCAGGAGTCTGCCGCCACCTACATGCCAAAATACAACAGACAATCGTAGCTACCCGTTCGGACCGCGATGGCGACTCCGCCCGACTCTGGAGACCCACCAGTCGCCGTGGAGCGCCCGGGTGACGTGTCCCCTCCTGCTGAAGGGGCCGCACCCCCTGCTGAAGAAGCCGTGCCTCCTGCTGAAGAAGCCGTGGGGCCCACAGCGGGGACAACAGCGTCGGCTGCCGAAGCGTCTGTGCCGATCGACGCCGAAGAGGTCAGACCCGTCGAGGATGGCTCAGGCGCCTCAAACTCGAGCACCATCGCCGCCGGTCGGCAGCCGCCGGCTGGGGCCGGCTCCGGGGCGGACAGGTCGGAAGGGACGCCGACGCCCATCGCCGCCGGTCGGCAGACGCCGGCTGGGGCCGGCTCCGGGGCGGACAGGTCGGAAGGGACGCCGACGCCCGCCGGTCGGCAGACGCCGGCTGGGGCCGGCTCCGGGGCGGACAGGTCGGAAGGGACGCCGACGCCCGCCGGGGCGGACACGGCGTCCGTGACCTCGGACGAGGCGGGGCAGGAGGCGGGGCAGGAAGCGGGTCCGGAGGCGGGTCCGGAGGCGGGGCGGGAGCCGGGTGAGGTGACGATCAGCACGCCTGCCGACGCATCTCCGCCGGCCAGCTCGTCGGAGCGCGGAGGTGTGGTGTCGGCGACCGCGCCGGCTGAAGAGGCACCCGAGATCAGACCGGTGTCGGTTAAGTCGCAGCCGGCTCCGGCGTCGCTGAAGCCGGCGGCCGGTCCCGTGCGGTACAAATCTGAGAGTGCGGCCGCACCAGTGACACCGGACGTCCGTTCTGCAGGCGTCGAGGCGGGGCCTGCTCAGTCGTCACAGACCAACACGGAATTAAACGTCTTAAATCCAGGTGAGACAGGGCCTGTTCACAGTCTGACCAATGTTGGTGCGCACGCTTTTCGTACCCGCTTACCGTATATCATGTTTTAGTAGGTTGTGTACTTTTGGAACCATTACGACGCCAGATTTTAGGATAGCGGGATTCCGACATTACTTTACGTACGCTAATAGGAAACTACTCTGAGGTCGTGACGTCTGGGAGCAGTTTTACCTTCCTTCAATAAGCACACTTTGATGTTGTATGTCGCCTATCCTAACGATTATTAGTTGCTGACCACTGTGAGAGCATGACAGATCATAGATAGTGTTGACAGATAATTATCTGTCAACACATGGGCGCAAAATGACCTTGGCAGTCGTCACGCCCCAGAACTTGAATTCATCATCAAGAGCTGACAGATGCTCGCAGTGGGGCCGGCCTCGTTACACGGCTGGCTAGGAAATGGCGCTCCCTCGGGTCACCACAGCCACCTCTTCCTTCCGTCCATACGCTCCCATTCCAATTCCCATATCATCCCAACATCCATGTCCCTCATCTGGCCCTGCAACACCAACTATCCCTACTATGAGCAGGCAGGGCAACTTCCCCGGCCCTGCCCACCAGCTCAGTTTTATCGGGGTAGCCGCGCCCCCCTCGGCCCGTCCCCGGGGTTGACGGAGTCCTGGAGGTTGAGGTCCCCCGCCGCACGGTGCTAGTTGTGACGGGGGACCAACACGCCTCTTTGGTCCCGATATCCCGGAGGGGGCGGGCGGGCCCGTATGGCCCCATACGGACCAAGTGGCTTGTCGCCTCGGGTCGGGGCCTGGGTTTCGTCCCAGTGCCTGATGGCCCGGCCGGCAGGGGTCAAGGGGTGGGCGGCGCTGGATTCCGGTCGGGGTGGTGAGTCTCTCTCTCCCGGCCGGACGAAGGCGCTGCCTGCCCCGTATAGCTCCTCGGTCGCCTGGCGACCTCCCGTCCGCGGGACCCAGGCGTCCCCCCAGTAGGGCCCCTAAGGGGTGGGGCGCCCGAGGAGTGGAACACAATCTCACTACATGGCATCCAGACCAACTAAAAACATCCCTGGTCCCTCTCGAAGAGACCAGACAAATAGTTCATCTGCCCCACGTATACTTATCTTTCGTGGTAAGACCAGGTCCCTCGCCTCGTTATCACCATTTCAGAGGCGAGACGGGTGTGACAGGTTTGGGAAAATTGTACGTTGCGAAAGATTGAAGGATGGCGCCTTGGAGGTGGAATTTGCACGGGCAGAAGAGGCGGAGAGTGCATTGAAAGTATTAGAATTTAGATACAGCGTCCGGAAAAATCAGAGTAGGTCCGACGAGATTATTCCGATCACCATTGAACCCCACAAAACAAAAAATACTTCACGAGGTATCATTAACTGCTTCGACTTGAGGGAAGTGTCTGAGGAGGAGATTGTAGACGGTCTGTCGGAGTTCGGAGTAACTGAGGCAAGGAAGATGAAAGCAAGGAGGGGCTCTGAAATGATTACCACAAACAACGTAATATTAACATTCAACACCACAGATATTCCGCCTGAAATCCGTGTCGGTTACGTCCGCGTAAAGGTCCGTCTGTTTCTCCCGAATCCTATGAGGTGTTTCAAGTGCCAAAAGTTCGGCCATACCAATAAATTCTGCCGTAATCGCCCTGCATGTGCCAACTGTGCCTCCTACGAACACGTTAGCGAAAATTGCACTTCGGAGACCCCATTTTGTGCGAACTGCGGTGCAGGTCAGGACCCACATACTTCTTTCGACCGAACTTGCCCGACTTACATCAGAGAGAAAGAGATAATTTACATCAAATACACACAGAAAGTATCATTTCGCGAAGCAAGAGATCATTATGACCAGACACATCCAAGAATATCTTACGCATCCAAAGTTAGAAATAACATGTATTCTTCACAGCACACACAGCCCGACAGAACATCGGAGTTAGTCGCACGATTGACAGCGCTTCTTCGTTCCTTTGGGGTGCCTCCTGTGCCGCAAGCGAGCCAAGGTCACACTGATGCGACAGAGATCCCACCGCCCACAAGTACCGCCGATCGACCATCAGAGACCCCCTCCCGACCAACGGCCGAGGATGGGACGTGGACGCTGGTCCATCGTTCAAAGAGGCCTCCTCTGTCCTCTCCGCCCGGTCCCAGCCCCTCTCCATCTCCCTCGAAATCTCCACCTCCCATTTCCCATCCGCCCTCCAATCCACCCTCGCTTCCCGCACGCACCACTACCGCATCCAAACCCAGCCTCTCCACCACGTCCCAACCTGACCCTTCTCCCCCTCCCGTAATTCAGGCCTCTCCCCCCACCCTCGTGTTCCACGTCCGCACCTGCATCGCCGCTCCGACACCAGGAAGCTGAGAGATGCGCCCGCGAGGCGAAACGAGCGCGGCTCGCTGACATGGAAAAGGCCCGCGAGAAGAACCGCCAGGGAGCCGAGGCGGCTGCACCACGGAGGCCGGCAACCCCATCGCCACGACGGCGAATAGAGGGACCGGCTTCGTCCATAAATCAAATGGGTCCTCCTCCACCCCCTTCCCGGCTGGGGCCTCAGAAGCGAGGTCTTCCACCATCGAGCTCTCTACCGGGGGAGGGGTCACCACGTTCCCGTCCGAGGACTCAGTCCCTTGGGCCGAGTCAGCCCGAAGCCCGCGGGTTACCTCCGGTTTTGAGGGCGGGAACAGGGGAAACCTAACCCGCTCTCGTTTCCCACGTTTTTAGTTCGCAACTTTCATCTTTATATATCTGACGTATGAGTTTTATTCTCCAATGGAATTGTAGAGGGTTGAGAACCAGCCTCAACGACCTCCAAACCATTTTACATTTACGAGTACCATTAGTAGTTTGTCTCCAAGAGACGAAGCTTTCTCCTGATGCACATTTTCACCTCAACAACTACTCTGTGTTACGTAGAGATGTTACTCCGCACACTGTAGCACATGGAGGAGTACTTATTGCTGTGCACAACTCTGTTCCCTTCCAGCAAGTATCTATATCTTCAAATATACAGTGTATCGCTGCCCGTATGAAAATAAATCGCCACGCCGTTACCGTATGTAGCGTATATCTCCCGCCGGGCGAGAGGTTCCCACTTTCTGAAATCTCCCAAACGTTGGCGCAGCTCACTCCACCGGTGATGGTATGCGGCGACTTTAACGCCCACCACCCTCTTTGGGGCTCAGCTACCACGACGAGCCGTGGACGTGCAGCCGAATGTTTTGTTCGTGATTTTCCATTATGTGTACTTAATACAGGAAGGCCAACCCATTTTACATTGCCAACTGGGCAGACCTCTGTGCTGGATCTTACCCTTTGCAGTCCAGAACTTGCACCCTTTTTAGAATGGTCCGTGGACGACGATCCACATAACAGTGACCATTTCCCTGTTTGGTCTTGTTTCATTAACAGAGTTGTTGTAAGCCGACGACCGTCGAAATGGATATTTCACCGAGCCGATTGGGGTGCGTTCCAAGCAAATCTTGAGAGTAGACTCGGAGACAATCCTGATGAATCCGGCGTTTCCGTGGAGGCATTCACGACGGCAACCGTGGAGAGCGCTCAGCGATGCATTCCTCGTTGTTCCGGAACTTCAGTTCGTGTACCCGTTCCGTGGTGGTCGGAAAAGTGCCGAGAGGCGTTGCGTGCCAGGAAGAAAGCCTTTCGTACCTTTAATAGAAATAGTTGTATGGCAAATTTAATAGCTTTCCGCAAAGCACGAGCATTCGCTAGACGTACCCAAGCGAAACGAGATTCATGGAAAGCTTACGTGAACACATTTAATCGATCCACATCACTGTCGTCTGTATGGTCCCGCATTAAGCGTTTTTCTCGAAAGTATACTCCACTCCCACTTCCTACCCTACACATGGCGTGTCGAGATATCATTGACCCAGAAGAAGTAGCGAACGAGATGGGACGAGCTTTGTCAGCACGCTCGGAAAACACATATAACGAGCAATTTCTGAGACACAAGGATAGGTGCGAGGCACGTCCTCTCGATTTTTCCACCACAGATATCCTACAGTACAACGTACCATTTTCCATTTATGAATTAACCACAGCAATCAGCACGTTGAAGAGCGTGGCAGAGGGTCCCGACACTATGCATAATGACATTATAAAGCGCTTACCAGCTGCTGCTTTAGAAGCACTTTTGGAAGCCCTAAATGCAATGTGGGCATCGGGCACATTTCCACCTTCATGGCGGGAGGCAATTGTAGTGCCCATACGTAAACAAAACAAAACTGGCACTGATCCACTGCATTACCGTCCAATCTCACTGACTTGCTCCCTTTGTAAACTTTTCGAAAAAATGGTGAATGTCCGATTGATGTGGTTTCTAGAACATAACAATCTACTTACTGTTATACAGAGTGGGTTTCGTAAACACCGTAGCACAATTGACCATATTTTAACACTCGACTCAGTTGTACGCTCTGGTTTCATGAAACGCCAACACACAGCAGTAATATTTTTTGACATTGCCGGCGCATATGACACGGCATGGCGTCACGGTATCCTGATGAAGCTGCACAATATGGGAATTAGAGGTCCCATGGGTGTCTTCTTGTCAAATTTTCTGTCTTCCAGAACGTTTCGCGTTAGAATAGGAAATTCTCTATCTGGCACGTTTTCGCAACCTAACGGAGTTCCACAGGGGAGCGTACTGAGCGTTGCATTGTTTGCTATTTCAATTAATGACGTCGATACATCGCTGCCAAATTCCGTAGGGAGAGCGCTTTTCGTGGACGATTTCGCCATATGGTCCTCTTCACACTCTGTGCATACGGTTGAGAGACAACTCCAGATGGCTGTTCGGAAGGTGCAGGATTGGTGCAACAAAACCGGTTTCGTAATGTCTACGTCGAAAACCACCGCTGTCCACTTCTGTCGCAAACGCTCTTGTACTGACCCCGTGATTATGCTCAATGGACGCCATATACCATTCAAACCAGCTGCCAAGTTTCTGGGTGTGTGGATGGATCGCCGACTGACATACACCACCCATATCAACGATCTTGCACAGAAATGTGCAAAGCGACTACAAGTAATGCGTACAGTCTCTAGATGTTCGTATGGAGCAGATAGATATATCTTGCTTCTTATGTATCGATCGCTCGTGCGTTCTAAAATTGACTATGGTTGTTTTATTTATGACGGAGCGTGTGCCACATCCAAGCGTCGCCTTGATGTGATCCACAATATAGCTCTTCGCATCGCTACTGGAGCCTTTCGCACCTCACCGGCTGCTAGTGTAATGGTAGAGGTAGACGAGCCACCTCTTGCACTACGCCGTAAGTTATTGGGCGCGAGATACGCATGCAATGTTGCTCAAAACCGGAACCATCCAGCCTATCGGTGGATATTCTCGAGGACATCAAATGCACGCCACATTACCCGGCGTGGATTACCGTTTTCCACTCGTATGTCCACGATTCTTCGAGAATGTAATATCCGCCCGCGTTCCATAGCACACGTAATCACGCCTAGCATTCCCCCTGGCAGGTTTTCCCAGTGCAAACCGACATGACACTAACCTGCTCAAAGAAAGGGCAGGTAAACCCGGAGGAACTTCGAACGTCAGCATTGGAACGAATACACGAATATAACGACTTTTCGCGTTTTTACACGGACGGCTCAAAGTCAGTTTCTGGTGTCGGGTGTGCTTACGTAAGTCGACAAAGTGTTCGATCTTTTTGTTTACCGATGCAAACCTCGATTTTTACTGCCGAACTGTATGCCATTCTACAAGCCCTCTATTTTATACAGAAAGACGGGTCCACGAAATACGTGATTTTCACAGACTCTCTGAGCAGTCTCCAGGCACTGAACATCTTTAATCAGGATAACCGACTTGTTCGGAGGATTATCAAAGTAGTAAAGTCCCTGCATGACATGGGAAAATTTTTAGTGTTTTGCTGGATTCCTAGCCATGTTGGACTCGCCGGAAACGAAGCTGCTGACATAACCGCCAAGCACGCCATTAGCAATGGCCGTGTGGTCCATCTACGGCTCCCTCCAAGAGATATATACCCTACTATATTGTCAAGTATACATTCAGAATGGCAACGATCCTGGAATTCAAAGTGTAGTAAGCTCAAGGTTTTAAAACCGACACTAGGAAAATGGCTATCCTCTCACCGAACCAAACGTCGGGAAGAAGTAATACTCTGTCGATTGAGAATAGGCCATACCTTTGCAACACATATTTATATGTTGACCGGTAATGACCGTCCCGTATGTCCGTGCTGTTCTAACCCGCTTACCGTGTACCATGTTTTAGTTGGCTGTACACTGCTAGAACCTCTACGACGCCAGATTTTAGGACGGTTCAACACCGACTCTTCTTTACGTATGCTTATAGGGAACGACTCTGAGGCCGTTGCGTCTGGGAATATTTTTATGTTCATTCGACAAGCTCGCTTTGACGTGATATACCCCATCCGTGAAGATGGATAGTGAGCTATGATAGTAGCACCGTAGATTGATTCCATTCTAGTTATGGGCGCAAAATGACCCTAGATGTCGACGCGCCCCTAAACTCCAACACACCACCACCACCGAAGCAGATCCAAAGTCGGCAGCGACGTGCCTTTGGACGGGACGGTGCCTCCGAGATTGAAGAGCGCGGACTCTCCAGCCGTCCGTGCCTTTCTTTAGTCGCCACTCGGAACGAGTAGGGGCTGGCAAACATTGATCTGGTGTTGATAGTTCCGCTATTGCTATTGCTTTGGTAGCAATGCTTTTGAATCATTGATATGTAATTTTATCCCCGGGAGTTGCATCCTCCTCTGGACGAAGTGCAACTTTATGATAATGAAATGCGAAGTATATGTTTTACGTGTAGTCGTGCGTATGACAATCATTGGAACCTAATTAACTACCCTTACATATCACTGTCCAAGGCAGTGGCGTAGCCAACGGCGATAAGGGGGCAGCCGCCCACCTGGAGGGTTGGAGGGGCCCTCCAGGCAACCGCCTTGAGGGGCCCGCAAAAGCGTCGGCGAAAGAGGCCCCGTGCTGACTGAATAGATCTTTGACCGATGAAGAGGGCCCCGAGTCAACAGGGAGATGTTTTTGGCCTCTGGAAGATGTTGATGGCTCTTTTCTGGGTAAGCGTGAATAACGTCTGGATTCACGAAGTTAGCCCCAGGTGGTTGGAAGACCCCGGGCTTACGGAGCGGGCCCGAGCCAATGTGAAGAGCCCCTGGGATGACGACGGGCCGCAAGCCGAAGAAAGGGCCCCTGACCTGGTTGAGAGGGCCAATTTCGCACGGGAGGATTAAATGGGAAAACTTAACCGTTTCATGGCGTTGACGAACAAACTTGTGATGCATTCTCCGTCACCCGCCGGCTTCCTTGTGGTTCGCATGTTTACTTATTTATTTATTTCATAATACATGTCTTCCACGTGCAGTGACTCATACAACGAATTCTGGTACGAAGCGCTACGAAGCGAAGTATTCGCGTTAGTGCATGGAGCATGCTGCATACCAAGGTACGTGCAGCACTGATACTTCTACCAGTCGCACAATGCGATGCTGCGACTAGCTGGTGACAACACGCGGAGTACGTTATTCAGTCTGCAATGGCACTGTCTCTGCGCTGTCGCCTGCTGTGTTAATCGCCCTCACTTCATCAATCTCGTCGTCGTCGTCGTCGTACTCCTCCTCCTCATCGGGAGTCCCAAACGTAACCACCTGTGGCACAAGTCACAGTTACCATCCGCAGGTCCAGACCTCGCCACCTGGGTTCGGATGGCCAGTTGCCGCCGGGGCTGTGGACCAGCTGACGCCTGGAGAGGCAGCTGCCATAGTTGTGTGGCAGCACCGCACTTGAAGGAAGAGGCGGGGTGGGTGGAGGGTAGTCTATGAATTAGTAGCTAATATAATGTAGTAATACATTATTGATAGTGCTTGAGAAATAAGATGCATTTGATTCGGAAATAATTATCCTCGTCCTGGATGGTGCCAAGGTTCGACTTATTTACATTCTGGCTGGATTTTAAACATTGGATTCCGCCGAGGCAGGCCGGATCGCGACACGGACATATTGCATGATTGCCTCCGTGATTCGTCACTATTTTAGTTGTGGCTCAGTTATACATCAACTTCGAAACCGCCACTGTAAACGCCGACCGTAAATGGGCGGGTGCATTATGGTTACGCCGCGCGCCCTAAAACTATCGCTGGAAGTTATATGCACAATGGCATGCTAACCACAACTACCCTCAACCCCCACCCCAACCCTGTCATCCACTATCATCCCCAGCTAGGCTGATGTTGGTAGTTGTAACGGCAATAGTGCTTTCCTTGAGGACAATCCGTGAAGTAATCGATGTGTTTATTCCATAGGGGGGGGCTGCGTGAGACATGCCTTTCACAATATTTGTGATGCTGTACTCATACAAAGGCTTCAGTCGTCAACTGATATCACAATGTGTTCGTATGGAACGTATACATGTCCCCCATCGCAATTACGTAAGAGTTATCTTTCAGCGTTTGTTCCCCTTAGATTTGGGCTAAGTGTCTCCGCGCGTTGAATGCACGGAAATTTCGAAATTAAGAATACGCAAATGATTCCATCATTCAACTCTGTGTTTGTGAGCCCCTTAGTGGTTTGTGGTGTTTGGAAAAGTCACCAGAGGGTTTTTCCCTTCCGATGACGGCATCCGCTGTCTCTTGAGGGTGAACTTAGTGAAGTCCAAAACGGGCGTAATTCCAATTGCTTGCATGAGTTCCTCCCTGCAAAAATAAAGAGAAGTCATCACTCATCGCGTACTAGTATGTCACAAAGCCCAAACTCATCTGAGGTTAAGGATTCATAGGCTATGAAATTGCGAAATGTACACCTTGACATAACCCGGATGAGGTAATTACCTGCCTTAAAATTTTTACACAAAAACCTCTGGGCAAGTAAGACTGGATCACCGTGCAGGCTAATCTGCGACCGCCTTGTTGGGGAGTGGGCCGCCTGGGGTTATGTTGAGCTCCGAGATCGTTCCATGCGCAAACGGTGCCAATGCTATGACGGTGCGCCGCCCAGTCATGAATGACACGCCGCCATTCCGACCATTCAGAACCCTCCGCCGTTCCGACCATTCAGAACCCTCCTCCTTTCCGACCATTCAGAACCCGCCGCCCTTCCGACCATTCAGAACCCGCCGCCGTTCCGACCATTCAGAACCAGCCGCCCTTCCGACCATTCAGAACCCTCCGCCGCCGTTCCGACTCATTCAGATCAGACGATCACGGCCAATCCCCACACGATCCGACAACGTCCGCTGCAATCTGTTTCCTCTACGCAGAGGTGGTCAATGAGAGGGTTGTCTTCTCGGACGTGCTGGTTCCTATCCTGACTTCTGATGCTTCTACCGTGGCTAAAGCCAAGTATCCTCGTACTCTCCGCCTCTGACATCTCCAAGGAGCACGGCATTGCGGACAAGGCCGAAGATCTCTCACCAAGCTAGTTGCAGTGGGTTTGGATTCGAGTTCGAACATTTTCTGGTTGTGTAGGGGCATGGGCGGCGGCGCCAAAGGGGAACTGGAGACGTGCACCCCCACCCTCAGTGAAGACATTACGCGTATGGGCTTAGCGTGAAAATAATTAAAAACAGCCATGTGTTCCCCCAACCCAAAGTTTGTGGCGACACTGACAAATACGGAAAATGGCAAATTAGCATTGGTAGGGTGCCAAACCAGGATTTTTTTAAATTAATTTTTTAATTAAAAAAATAAATTTAATCCGAATTGTTGCTGGGGTGGCTTGAGGAACCAGGGTTCTATTGCTAAGCAGAGCTTGTTACGTGAACCCTGGCCCCACCACCCGATCCATGAACTCCAGTTCAACGGCAGAATTTAGACCAAAAGTTTAACGTGCCGCCAATGCACCGACACGGCCGCCCGGTAGCTCGTCCCCAGCCTTATCAGGCCAGCTGCCAACTGACACTCCCGGCCGGGGGCTAAATGCGAGCGCGCGGAGCGACTCGAACCCTGTGTTGCCAGCACAGGGGAGACCAGTGCAGGCCAGCGCTCTAACCAACTGAGCTACCGGGGCGGTAAAGTCGACGACCAGGATGGGTCGAGACCCCTCCTGCGACCCACCCGGGATCTCGAACGATGATGGCAGTCGCTCTGCCCGTGAAAGTAGAACCCTAGAGTTCCGGGACCTCGAAAATGAGCAACTTGGCTATTAGTCTGGAGGTGAATAAGTCAACGGAGTGTTCCCATTCTTTCGTAACGTGCGCAAAATGATCTGTTGAAGTAGTCGAAGAATCCCGCTCCGTCTCTCATTTGTGTTACTGACGCAGGGCCGGACCCATAATCCTGGCTGAGGTGAAACTCAAAGCAAATGTTCAAATGTCGGTGAAAACTCATCCGATTTGAACAAGTAACATTCGTCTAGTATGTTGAAGACTATCTGATAAAATGCTCGTAGATTTCGAGAAAATATCATTTTAATGCACAATTTCCGAGAAAAATATAACTGTGGTGGAGAGAGGAGAATGACCCCTTTGTCCCCTGGATCCACCCCTAGACTGACGAGCCATCTATCATAAGTCGAATCTGTACTCATATTTACAGACGAGAAGTGTTTAGCGCCAACGCATGCATTAATTCATCCATCTATGCATACATACACACACATGAATCCATACAGTGCCGCATGCAGGATGACGGCATGTGTGTGGTGGCACAGTGCCGCTGCCACAGCCGCCCCTCCTCCCGCCCCCGCCCCCTCCCCCCTCCTCCCCGACCCCCTGCCCCCCTGCAGACGCGCCACCGTACATACCCGCTCACGTGGCCAGTAGCAAGAGTGCTTACGAGTATTCCGAGTACGGTACGCCCACTACCAGCACCGGGTTGCCGTTTATGAAGAATCTCCAAATTCCTTTGTGTTCACCACGCACGTCCAAGTCCCAGAGGCCGAGGCACTGGAAGCACACCCGTGGCACACACACAATGAGGAGTAGACGACAGGTTTCCCAGAGGCCGAGGCACTGGAAGCACATCCGTGGCACACACAATGAGGAATGGACGACAGGTTTCCCGCAGACCGGGGCACTGTACACAGATCCGTGGCACACACAATGAGGAATGGACGACAGGTTTCCCGCAGACCGGGGCACTGTACACAGATCCGTGGCACACACAATGAGTGGACGACAGATTTCCTGCAGACCAGAGCACTGTACACAGATCCGTGACACACACAATGAGGAGTGGACGACAGATTTCCCGCAGACCGGGGCACTGTACACAGATCCGTGGCACACACAATGAGGAGTGGACGACAAGTTTCCTGCAGACCGGGGCCCTGTACACAGATCCGTGGCACACACAATGAGGAATGGACGACAGGTTTCCTGCAGACCGGGGCACTGTACACAGATCCGTGGCACACACAATGAGGAGTGGACGACAGGTTTCCTGCAGACCGGGGCACTGTACACAGATCCGTGGCACACACAATGAAGAGGACGACAGGTTTCCTGCAGACCAGAGCACTGTACACAGATCCTTGGCACACACAATGAGGAGTGGACGACAGGTTTCCTGCAGACCGGGGCACTGCACACACATCCGTAGCACACAATTAGGAGTGGACGACAGGTTTCCTGCAGACCGGGGCACTGCACACAGATCCGTGGCACACACAATTAGAGGACGACAAGTTTCCTGCAGACCGGGGCACTGTACACAGATCCGTGGCACACACAATGAAGAGGACGACAGGTTTCCTGCAGACCGGGCACTGTACAAGTCGTGGCACACAATAGGGGGAGACATTTCCGGACGGGCACTGTACACAGATCCTTGGGCACACACAATGAGGAGGACGACAGGTTTCCTGCAGACCGGGGCACTGTACACAGATCCGTGGCACACACAATTAGGAGTGGACTGACAGAACTCCCATAGACCAAGGCACGCGAGCACATCCATGTCACACACTGACACTGGCGGAGTGACTGAGGAACAGCTGACGGACCTCCCATGGGCCGAGGCACTGTGAGCTCATCCGTGGCACACACTGAGGAACAGCTGACAGACCTCCCATGGGCCGAGGCACTGTGAGCTCATCCATGGCACACACTGAGGAACAGCTGACAGACCTCCCATGGGCCGAGGCACTGTGAGCTCATCCATGTCACACACTGGCACTGGCGGAGTGACTGAGGAACAGCTGACAGACCTCCGATAAGACGAGCCCCAGGGCCGAGGCACCAACTGTGAGCTCATCCATGGCACACACTGAGGAACAGCTGACAGACCTCCCATGGGCCGAGGCACCCCTGGGCGGCACTGTGACCACACTGAGGAACAGCTGACAGACCTCCCCACTTCTCTCCATGGGCCGAGGCACTGTGAGCTCATCCATGGCACACCTGAGGACGCTGACAGACCTCCATAGGACGGGCGGAGCTCATCCAGCTACAGACCTCCCATGGGCCGAGGCACTGTGAGCTCATCCATGGCACACACTTGAGGAACAGCTGACAGACCTCCCATGGGCCGAGGCACTGTGAGCTCATCCATGGCACACACTGACACTGGCGGAACTGAGGAACAGCTGACAGACCTCCCATGGGCCGAGGCACTGTGCACATAGGAACACAACCTCCCATGGGCCGAGGCACTGTGACCCATGGCACACCTGACAGCTGACAGACCTCATGGGCCGAGTGCTATAGCGAACAGCTGAAGACCTAAGACAGGCACTGTGAGCTCATCCATGGCACACACTGAGGAACAGCTGACAGACCTCCCATGGGCCGAGGCACTGTAAGCACTGCAATTGAATTGAACCCCAGTGTTTATGGCTGTCCGCAGAGGTTTTGCAGACGTGGTTGAACCACAACCGGAACAGATTACAGTCGTCTATAGTGGGTTTCTCCGTCGAATATGGGCGCATGGCCCCGACCTAACTGTAGTGGCGTAGCCAGGTTTTTCTGTGCGGGGGGGGGGACGCCAAAACAATGTGATAAAACAGAAAGCTTCCGGCGCGCGAAACGCGCCGAAAATGCATTGTTTTGCGTGCTGAACATCTCAGAATTTCCTCTTTGATCTCGTATATTGGTGGATGATGAGTGGGAGGGTCCTTGTATGCGCCTCTGCCTGAATGCACTAATTATGCTAAATTGCCGGAATCGGTCAAGGTCACTGATAAGGTGCACGCACGTTCCGTACAGTGGAAGCAAAGGTCTAGTGGTAACAACTACCAAGTATAGTTCAACAACGCTGGACAATGATTTACACCACAACCCTAATTAACTCGCCGACTTGTACATTGGAAGCACTAAGGGGGCATAATAGACGATACACGTCACATCATCACATCACGCATAATTCACCACTGCAAGTCACATCACACATCATTCACCACTGCACGTCACATCATGCATCATTCACCACTGCACGTCACATCATGCATCATTCACCACTGCACGTCACATCACACATCATTCACCACTGCACGTCACATCACACATCATTCACCACTTCCCGTCACATCATGCATCATTCACAACTGCACGTCACATCATCACATCACACATTATTCACCACTGCACGTCATATTATCACATAGCACATCATGGGCGCTATATGATCAACATGGTCGACGCGCCCTAAAGCCAAAATAACTAACTAACATCACACATCATCCACAACCGCATCTCATTGCATAACCTTCCAAAGGCCAAGTTTACGGTTAAAATTCGATTCTTCCAAAGCATACCATGCAACATACCAGACCTTACAGAAATCGATCAAATTAACAATTATCCACATAAAGCTTTTGCATCTAAACATGGGCGTATTGGGATAAACCCGGTATTCCCTGTGCTGATATATTCACGTACATACATATGTATGTATGAATGAATGCATGTCTGTATGTCTGTCTGGTATGTGAGTAGTAGGATTGATTAAGAAATAAATAAATAAATGAATATAAATTTAAATATATATATATATGCACATAAATATATGTATATATATATGCATTGATTTACGTATTATGTATGCATGCATGAAGGTCCGTCCGTCTATTTGTGTACTGGCAGATGGCACTCACCGTCAAAAGGTTCTGCATTGCAACCTTGTTGTAGGCGTGTTTTACCTCAAGTATCACCACGTATGGCTTCTTCCTCTCCTGAAAATACATGCTTGGCCATGAGGCGTCAATGGTAACCAACGGCGGCCAGTGGTAACCAACGGTGCCAATGGTAATCAACGGCGACCAGTGCATTAGCCTGGGAATGTCCCACCTAGACTTCCTCGGTGAAGTGGATATCCTTCTTGGTTGCTGTGTATTCGCATGTACGGTTTTATTGCGCTACACTGGAATCAACGAATGCGCGTTGTATGTTAAACACAACCATTGTGGCTGACGATAAGTGGAAGTGCCCAGTCGGCAGCATGCTGGGCATGCGCTAGTCTCCGTGGGAGACATTTGACCCGGGTCGGAAGTTGACACAGCCCCAGCCCCACCCGACGTCACCGCGCCCACCTCTGGGTCGTCCGTAGGGGGGAGCATATCGAAACACGAGGTGTAGTACGGCAGCCGGAGTGGAAGGCGCGAGTTGCGCATCAGGCGGTAGATGCTTCCGGTGTAGTCGCTAAACGTCATGCTGAAACACAATTTCCATGCAGCCTTAGTTATTTCATTCGCCATATACACATACCATCATGCATTGCTGGTCATGCTCCATCCAAGAAGGGCCCTTGTGGCTCATAGTTGCACTAATCTTACTTATTATGCTAAACGCGGATAATCAGTTTTGTGGGTCGAAGTTTTGGCAACTCGTGACTCTTCGAACCTTCGCACACTTGTTCACATTTCGGTCACGTTTTCGCAGTAGCCTGCAAAATTGATTAAGGCTGCGTCTTGATGATAATGAAAATGATGGTGATGAATGCTTTTAGATGAAAATCTAAATTGCTTCTCGAATTGCTGTGCGTTGCTAATAAGTGGTAAGAAGTGAATCATAAACACCAGCACCGTGGCTGGAGTCTGACGTGCAGATGGAGCGTATACCGGGGTGACGGGCAGGTGAAGCATTCTCACCATGCACCTTAGTCACATGCATTATATAGTATTGCATTCCAGCGTACTCTGTCTAGCATATTCTAGCCTCATTTTTTCCCGTTTAAATGATGCGTATTATGTTGTAGCAAAGTGTATTTTTAAGGGTATCTTCAAAGTTGTTCCATTTTGAAGTTCATGACATTGAACAATAGTTCACAGCTACAGACTGTTACCAGTAACAAATTCAAGGGCATCCTTTTCTCGATAAAAGGTTTCCAGAAGCGAAATGTTCATCCTGTTAGTTTCTTCCATGTACATAAATGGAAAAATATATTACCTGTGATATGCTTTTACTCTTAACGATGAAATGCATGGTAAACCGGAAACGTTCATTTTGCAATGTGATTGTTGATCCACCTTGCGCGTTGGTTCGGACATGATGTGTGTGTGTGTGTGTATGTTTGTGCGTGTGCGGGTTGCCCCGATATGTCACGGGAAGTCCAGCTGCTATGGTGGCCGGAGCCCTGAACAGCTCACGTCAGCCGTGGCCCACTCACTTGCTGACGTCGAGCTGTACGTCGGCCAAGGTGTTGAGCGACTTGTCGCTGTAGTACTGGTACTGCATGAAGCTGTACACGTGACCGCCCAGGTAGGCGAAGTGGTACGTGCGGGACACGTCCGGTACGATGCACTCGCGGTACAGCGCCACGTCGTCGGTGCGGAACCACATGTCCCAGTCCCAGACCTGCAGGCAGAGACGCGGCCCAGTCCCGGTCTTGCAGCGAGAGCGCGCTACTGGACTGGGGTCGTGCACTCGGGAGCGTGCTTCCGAGTTCAGCGTCAGTCGTGGTCTATCACGGCAGCGAACGTCAACAGTCGTCAACTGAAGACTATGTCTTCTTAGTTCTTCCAGTTTGAAAATATTGTGCAATTGTGCAAACATGCTGCACGCCTTTGACGATAGAGAAAATTATCGATCGTCGTAATAAGATAGAGCAAGTTCTCAATCGAGTGAAGGTTCAGAATGTTCGAATTAAATAAACATTCAACAGCAGATATGCATGATCAAAAACTATCCTGGAATCCCCTAATCGCGTCCTAGAACCTAACTAATACACTCAGTAAGCTGAGCAACCCAAGCAGTTCATACCTAAACTGGTATAAAGAAGCAACGAAACGGTGTTTGAATAGTTGTATATCTATTCGATACAGACCATTGTGATAGGAATCTTGACATGATGTGTAATGCTTCCATGAGGTGAATCAGTATCTATTTGATACAAAAAAATAATCATTGCGTGCAAGTTGCTCTTACCTCCCATTCTGGCCTCCAGATTGGCATCATCTCATCGATAAGCGTGGACTTCTTCATCATCCATCCAAGGCCGGGGAAAAACGACGTTCTGAAATCGAATCCGAACACATGGAATTACTCCTAGCAATGAATCTAGAAAACAAACTCCCTTGCGTTTATGTCTCTCGGCGCAAACATGCAAATTATTCTGCTTTGGTGTCGGTTCATATTAAAGTAGATAGCCTATTCTTGAAACAACTACATAGATAACAACCACCAGTTCAAAGAAGTGATTTAGTTTTCACATTTCACTTCGGGGAGAGTGAAACTGAGCATGTATGAGCTGCTTTGCCTAATATTGTTTTAAAAGCAAACAAGATGACATGATACATAGCAAATGGTTGATGTGCCACTCATTGGTGGGACTTCGTCACCAGATGGGCGGCGCAACCAAATAAAATGAAATAGGTACTAAAAACATCGCTCTTTATCTGCATTAACACCTTTCCGTTTACTCCCATATCTCTGAGACACGTAAGGAAGCAGTGTGTGACCCTGACTACTGGGGAATTCATCACCATTAATAGGAAGAAAAACTCCATTTTTAATCACTTGTGTATATGTGAAATGATTCACCAACGCATACATGCACTTCGTATCGCTTTAATTTGGTTGTTTTCAATAACTATATCGTCGCATTGAGACTTGCGGACCAAAATTGAAGGGAATTAATGCTTTTTTTAGTCATTGAGAGATAAATAAGAGTGGCATTGAATACAAGCATAATGTAAGACGACTGCTTCAAATAACAAGATGTCCGTGAGAGAAAATCGCTAGGTTTGGAGAATGCATATTAGTTTTTACGTACGCTTAGTGGCAAAATGCCTTCAGATGTCTTTTAATGATTCATGAATGCGATTGAAAGCACTTGTGAAAGTGCATTCGCTGGTAGTTACGTGATGTGAAAAGTGGAAGGTATTCGGCGAAATGTAGCATATTCGCCGAATTTCCAGACTTGTGCAATTTTGTTTGATGGAATCCAAATTCTTACGATAATTGGACAATACCGCTACCCACCTGTAGAGCAGAGCCGGGTCTTGTGAGCTGTGCTTGTAGCTGTTGTCGTTCCAGGCGGAGATGCAGTAGAGTGTGATGTCCTCATCCAGCAGCGGGGCAGTTTGCTCGAAGTAACTGACCCCAGAAGCAGCATCCATGTCGGAATGTGGCAGGTTAATGTCAACATTGCTATTTCATGCGCAATTTTCACGAATTTCCAGCTATCTCAGGCCCCAGCTTTGAAAATTATACACAGTGCAAGTTCGCGAGAATTGGCGAAAAAACTGCCAAGTTGCACAACCGGTGGAATTTACGAGTTGATGTTCTACATAAGAAGAATGGCATAGACGGAATTTCATCCAGTGGGCGGTCACCACCCGTGCCATTCTCCTTCACTGTTCCAAACTCCTCAGATTGCTGCCGCTTTGCTTCCAAAACGTCCTATATGCACATGAGTCCAACGACAATCCGGGCTTGCGGTGCTGGCCAGTCCTGTATGACAATTTAAAAAAGCAACCCGAGTTGTTGCTGGGGTAGCTTTAGAACCAGGGTTCTATTGCTAAGCAGAGCTTGCTGCGTAAACCCTGGCCCCACCACCCGATCCATGAATTCCAGTTCACCGGCAGAATTTAGACCGAAAGTTTAGCGTGCCGTCAATGCACCGAAACGGCCGCCTGGTAGCTGGGTCCCCGGCCTTATCGGGTCAGCTGCCTAATGACACTCCCGGCCGGTGGCTAAATGCGAGCGCGCGAAGCGACTCGAACCCTGTGTTGCCAGGACAGGTGGGACCAGTGCAGGCCTGAGCCCTAACCAACCGAGCTACCGGGGCGGCATGACTTGACACCAGCACCAGAAGTATACACCAGGGAAGTGTACCGTACTAGTTATTGTGCCGTCTACCAGCCGCGTATGCTAAAGAAAGTACCAGTGTATCCTTAGTTTCCTCCTGCGATATCTGTATATTGTGCTAGCGGCGTAATTATGCACTGGAAATGGAAGAGTTTGTGCCATTTTATGTGTGATGAACTTATCATCTTAATGCGATATCTGAGACATGCAATTTGTTCCTAAAATGTACTATACTCCTTGTTAATGTATGAATCGTGACAATGGCGGGCACAGAGACGTAAACAAATGTGGGAAGGCAAGGTGCACAATTCGTCTCCCACTAAAACCTAAAACTACAACTAGAGTGCCTCTTTTCTATATTGTGGTGTTAGCGTCAACTTTGACCACAGCAGCAACATGCTGTGTTCCTCCAAAATATCTTCCTGCAACTGGCATCGATCATGCAAAACTAGACCCAAATTTGAAATAGATTTTATCCAATACTACCTTCGTTAAGAAGCCTTCAAAGCCAGGCGCGAACCTCAAGCTTGGCAGGAACAGCATATACGACAACAAATGTCTCTCTAAATTCATCGCTGGAGACGCTTCCGGTACCACCAGGAAGACGTCGACAAGTGCATTACTTTGGTGGCAACATGTGCAATAATTAATAACTTCTCACTGACTGAGTAATGCTTAAAACAATGCTGCATAATGGAATCATCACCTTATGAAATCTGGAGAGACGTACAAGTCATCTTCGAGAACGATTAATTTGTCTGCTTCCGGGAACAACTCGAACGATGTTTGTATGGCATTTTTCATGTTTATGGTGATCTTGTTGCCCTGCGGGAAGAATAGAAGAATAGTGAAAAGTGTTGTATCTGTACATCAGTTGCACGCACCAGATAAAGAGAACAGCAGATTAGCTCACGCAGCGGAGGATCTTCGCATGTAATATGCAATGAGAGAAGGGTGAACGAGCTCCTCCCTCACTCCCCAACCCTCCAAGGCAGGGCAAGTCCCTAAGGCAACTGAAGCCAACCACGCCAACGGTAGCCCTGAGGCGACGGTGGCCGGAGTCCGACGACGGCCACGACGATAGCCAGCGAGTGCGAAGCGTTATCCATTTTACTCCCGTGAATATGGTACAAAACGTCTTTTGTAGAAACGAATTTCATACTCAAGCATTCTTCATAAAGTGCTCTTAGTGTCTTTTGAAGAAAGAAGCTTGCGGCGGCATTCCATTAATTAGGGGCAGTTTACAACGCAATTCGCAGCTCAGCCAGCTCCCGCCATCCGTCGGTTCAGCTCCCGCCTCTCGCGATCGGCTCCCGCCATCCGTCGGTTCAGCTCCCGCCATCTCGCGATCGGCTCCCGCCATCCGTCGGCTCAGCTCCCGCCATCTCGCGATCGGCTCCCGCCATCCGTCAGATCGGCTCCCACCATTTCCCGCCATCGGCTCCCGCCATCCGTCGGCTCAGCTCCCGCCACTCCCGCCGCCCGCCATCCGTCGTGGCCCCCACCAATCTCGCGATCGGCTCCCGCCATCCGTCGGCTCAGCTCCCGCCATTTCTCGCAGTCGGCGGCCTCAATACGTCCCAAGTGGCGAATTGGTAAAGTGGTCGGCTGGCAGTTCAGGGTCTCCAGCTTAGTCCCGGGAAGGAATTCCGCTTGACATTTCTGCCTTTAGTTATACAAATTAGTGAATGCATGGAACCTGAAATAACTTGTATTCTGCATACCTGCCTGAAGGCACGTTACTCTAGAAACACCGAAGGCCTTGTGCCTATGAATGACATACACAGAGTTTCGACTGCACTGTGCCTCTAAAAAAAAACACCAAAAACGTTTGTCCTCGCTCGACCAGCGCCCCTACAGGCGCCTTGTACTGGCGATAAAGAGAACAATGACGGTGAAAAAGCTGTGGAAACGGAAGCCACTATTCCTTCCGTAGCGCTTGTTCCACGGCTTTGAAATGCAAAAACCTTGTGCCGACAAGTGAACGGCACCTAGAGCATGAAGAACAGTGGCGTCCGGGATATATTGCCTAGCCCTTCCTTCCCACCCACTTCGCCACACCGCTTGCCGGAAACGGACAAGAAACACTTCCTGGTTTTAGTCACGGAAAAGCTAACAGGAGTCCCGGTGGTCAGACTGGTTTTGACATGGAAAACGGACGCGGACAGCATCACTGATTGCGCTCGCTCTGTGCGGGTGTAAGTCCTGCCACGACGTTGTGCGGTGGTATGTGGTGACCGGGCCTGCGGACGGTGGACTCCATCACGCGGAGCTGTACGGTGAGGGCGCACTTCCTGTGAGGTGTGCCGCTGCCATTCTGCTCCAGTGTTGTCCTGTGACGTGTTGTCCTGTGACGTGTTGTCCTGTGACGTGTTGTCCTGTGACGTGTTGTCCTGTGACGTGTTGGCCGTCGGGGGTAGACATGTCTGCCAGTCTGCTCCAGTGTTGTACTGTGACGTGTTGTCCTGTGACGTGTTGGCCGCCGGGGGAGACACGGCTGTCAGTCTGCTCGTGACCTCCCGACCGACAGGAGAGCGCGTGCCATTTAGCACAGCATGTGGTGCTTATCTGGCTCATGCTTAACTTATCCATACCACATTGATGTAATTGTATTCGACGGGTGTTTGATTTATATAATTATCTTTAACTACCTGCAGACTCTATGCCAACGGATATGTAACATAGTGATTCTGTACAAATCGCGAAATATTGCATCACTGAATCTCGAGATGCAGGGAAAACAAGGCAACAATATCGATAATCGCATTTCTGCTTGAAGGGAACCAGATTACGTTGTAAATTACACTCGGGGACTCCATCGCGATGCAATATTTGGGAAGGGCTTGGAAGGAGAAAAATGGACAGTTGGATTTCCGGTCAAGTGCCGCTGCAACGGATGTGAACGCGGTATTGAATACAACAAAATTTGAAGGGTTAAATCTATCCCTGCTGAGCCCATTGCCCACCTATTACCACAGCACAAACCGAGCGACATCAGAAACGCAATCTTCTTTATGTCTTTTTAGGCTTCGACCGGTATTGCGCATTGCGTTGAATTCTGTGCATGCCAAAGTTTGAAGTGTAATCGTGAAAGGCATCACAAGTAATCACCATTGGAATAACATTTCATGCATGTAAGCATTCCACTTGAAAATACATGGCACCACGTTTGTGCGTTTGTCTTCGATGGGCTGCAGGGGGTGACCGCTACTGACCTCTTCACCGTCGTCCGATGTTTTCACAACCACTCTGATGCCGAGCAGGTCAGCCAGCTCCATCACGTGGTCGTGGTAGTCCTGCAGGAAGATGGTCACCCGAGTCTTGTCCAGACCCCGGTTGGGCAGCAGCGTCTGCAGCATGCTGAGTGGCAAACGATTCAACTTATGCAAGATCATTGCCAGGTTCTGCACTGTCATGAAATTCCGACCAAACCGCCAAATGTTTGCTTGCAGTTTTAGCTCTATAAGCTTACAGGACTAAAATTTTGGTACCTTACAGCCAGAGGATTTCGTGACGTTTGGTAAAAATGGAGAGGAAATGTGCATAAAAGACATTCACGTCAGCTACTTTGCAACTGCTTCTTTTCCATGCTCGTCTATTGGGTTTGTACCCTATGGAACACCTAAGCTTCCGCTCACAAAATGATCCAGTAGTCGGCCCGCCCTAAAGCAGCAACAACAGACAAACATAACTCCTACTCCAAGGCATGCTTATGCCTCTGGACATTGTCAGATTCCCCTGCAGTGAGCATTCCTCAGCTTAGGCCCCAGACCCGGCAGCGACAGAACATTCGTCCAACAAATTTAGAAGTGTGGGGTTGTTAAAATGAAGCACGGAAATTGTGCATTGCACTGTTACAATAGTACACTAATATCGGTATTGACGTGAAATTGGTTTTGACAGGGTGAATAATTTCCCAGAGCTTCTGTCCCTATGCCAATTTATTGTACACTACCAATGCTCGAAAAGGCAAACGAAACCAATATAATCATGATACATGCATGCTGAAACCGTCACAATTATTGTGGGGCGCCGACTCTGTCGCCCTATGATACCCACAAAACTAACAGGCCGCAAACCTGAGGCAGCCGTCAACCCTGACGCTTCTACTAAGAGAGACCAGCTGTCAGTCATGCCGAACCAATTCGATGTCGGCCCATCCTTAAACATTCACCTGATTGGCCGTCATTGATCATAAAGTCACACCAAAACTCCGCATAATGCATGTCACGTGCCAACTTTACTATGTTTGGCACTCCAACTCACCAGGAGTTTTAAGTTACTCTCCTTGTGCCTCTGATTGGGTATCTCCTTTTTGTTATTAATATTTCAACAGCAAAAGCTTGGTGTGTAAAATCCGGATCACCAGTTTGGTATGTGCATGCTGCATTTACAAACAACGTGATAACGAAACATAACTCCCCATCACTGAACGCCATAGGTGTTAGTTTAAATACGTTTGAGGGAGTGAATGAATTAAAGGGGCGGAAGGCCCCTTCACTGCTGGGTTTCTCCCCACTAATTTAAACTTTCAACATGGGACCCTACGGAGTGTGCACCCAATCCATCTGCGCCCGTCCACTGCTTTTATGCATTGTGCCCACCAAATATTTTGTATTTATCGGCGGCCTGCTGAACGCGGTATTCAGGACGCTGACGAGCGGTCGGAACACTCCCATCCAGTACCTGCTCTAGCCGCACCTTCGGCCGTGCTATAACTCATGTATCGCACAGGATGTACACAAGATGGCAAAGAAGGTTCTCACGTCTCAGCTTCGGAGTTTGTCCGCGCGGATGTCCCACACGGAAAAAAGTCCTGCGCACATGGTCCCCCCGCCCAAGGTTATGTGTTACGTTGATTGGTTGGTTATTGGCTTTACACATCATCGACCGACACATCGACCGTTGAGCCATGCAACGTCGCCGATCTCTCATGCCGATTGGTCGCGGGCGAAGAGTAGCGACAGGTGAGACGCGAACCCACAACCTTTCGATTGCGAGACGAATAACTTACCACAAGACTACTTGTCCCCATGTGCTGCGTTGAGTCACACGCGACGCTCAATTAGTAATTGTGAGATAAGACGGTCAAGTATCAGCGTGTGCGATGCTGTGCACAGGCTACTAAGCACTGACCGGTACAGATATGTGCCTCTGTCGCCTCCCAACACCGCGATCGGGTACGGGAACGTCCGGTTGTGCGGAAGCTGAAAAATGCATCCCAGGACGTTACGACACAGCAGCGCCAGCAGGGCAAATTGGACACGGAAAAGTCGACCTTGGGCACCCACTTCCATTTCGTTCGAACACAACGGTACACTGACAGCCACGATGCTAAAAAATAACTGAGCGACAAATTTTCAGAAGTAAGCGTTTCTTACTCCCACTGAGATTGTGTTATGAGATGAAAAACCGTCGCCTGCAATATGTCCAGGGAATTCAAATTCAGCGAGTGAGTGATTGGAAGGAATGTCCGACGCATTGCAAGGAATAGTGGAGTTGCGAACGATGCGATAAGCTTGATAAGCTAAGATTGTAGCAAAGCAAAACTTCTTAAGTATGTCGTGAGCAGTGATAGCATCAGTCGTGCTGTGTTTGGTCTCTGTTGTGATGGCATCAGCCGTGTTTTGCATCTGTGGTGATGGCATCAGCCGTGTTTTGCATCTGTGGTGATGGCATCAGACGTGTTTGGCCTCTGTTGTGATGACATCAGTCGTATTTGGTCTCTGTTGTGATGGCATCAGCCGTGTTTGGCCTCTGTTGTGATGACATCAGCCGTGTTTGGTCTCTGTGGTGCTGGCATCTGTCATTTTAGCGGTGATGGGCAGATTTCGAATTTGACGCTGTGGCCATCACGTGGACTGACTTCGCCCCTGTTGGGCGACGGCCGCTTATGCTGCTTTGTATCGGTGAGGGCGAGGATAGGCATCAGGGTGGCAGGGACAGCACGTGCAGGGACGGATACAGGAGAGAGCACTAGGGGCATATCCAACTTCCATGAACAGGTGGCGCCTCGCTGACCAGCAATAGATGACCCTCCAGTATGATAGACAGCACCACCCCTTCGCGCTCTCAACGGATTTTCAGCCGAAGACTCTCATGCCCCTCATGAAGACCCGTTGACCCGCCTCTCATGAAAATGCTGGATCCGCCTATGAGCATGTCTCCAAGTCTCGGCACTGGCGTCCATCAAGGTGGCGAGTTGTAGCCAAACACAGGAGGAATGTAGTAAGTTTTTTACGGAGTGCATGCAGTGGCTTTTATTTCTGGAGAACACATCCAGGCATGACCACAGATAAGCTTAACTTCTACCAGATGCGCGACGCGTGTTTGAGGGCTGTTCCCGTTGGCAACTGGGGCCTTTGCCGACTGGCGTAGCAACGCTAGCGTATTGCGAACCCAAGGTGGCGCGCCCGCAATGGCGATCGGCGCGACATGGTGACTCAACTCACACACTTGTGACGTCAGAAGGCGCAGGAAGCGCCCGCCACACATTGTGCGCGTGTAAACGAGTCTGAAAAGTCGTGCGATTGCACCTCAACGCTGGGTCGAGCACTACACTCACACATGTTCATCAATCACTGGATGATCCCAGAGCCGTTATTACCAAGCAGGGTCACTCCACGGTGTGCGGATCAGGGCAGTTCAGTGACATCGGAACCCCTACCCGTCGGAATGGCCGATACACAGTGCCAGGATCAGAGCAGTTCAGTGAGTTCGGGACCCCTACCGGTCGGAATGGTCGCCCCATAGGGTCAGGATCAGAGCAGTTCAGTGACCTTGGAACCTTTACCGGTCGGAATGGTCGCGCCACAGGGTCCGGGTTGGAGCAGTTGCAGAGGTTGCCGAAGCCCTCGTACTTGTCACAGAAGGCGGATCGTTGAGCCATCCGGGCGCCATCTGGCCAGATGCACGGCCTCCCTGGAAAGAGGAACGAGCTCTTGTTTCGCGGAACAAAAAGTGCCACTAAGCTTAAATAGATGGCATAATGTAATGCAATACTTTGCATGCATACTGTCTTCTTCATGTAGGTGGCATTTCTAACAATTGCAGTCGAGGGGCTTAGCTTTTAACATGCAGCGGAGGAAAATCTCGTTTTCGAAAATATAGTCAGTTAAGAGGACCATCAATGCAATAATTTTACGGGGGCTTGAGAAAGATCAGTCATCTATCAGAGGCAGAATGCAACGTCAGGTTCTTGAACATGGACAAGGTAGAGATCACCACAGTTGCATGCCATGTTCTAGAACATTCGTGGTCTGCAATGGTCGGGTTCACAAATACAGAGACCTACAGAGAGGGAATTTCCATGTAAGCGCGCCTATTCACGTACCAATCGATGGTGTTAATGAGACATGAAGTATGTATAGGTATTGTTGCGCATAAAATCTGGGATGGTATCGACATGCACCAAACCTGCAATGGTATTGACGTGCCCGAAGTATGTGGTGACACTGACACGTACCCAGTCTGTGGTGACACTGACACGTACCCAGTCTATGGTGACATTGCCACGTACCCAGTCTGTGGTGACACTGACACGTACCCAGTCTATGGTGACATTGCCACGTACCCAGTCTGCGGTGACACTGACACGTACCCAGTCTGTGATGGCACTGACACCTACCCAGTATGCAGTGTCACTGACACCTACCCAGTCTGCGGTGACACCGACATGCACCCAGTCTGCGGTGACATCGACACGTACCCAGCCTGTGATGATATCGACACGTACCCAGTCTGTGGTGACACTGACACGTACCCAGCCTGTGGTGATATCGACACGTACCCAGTCTGTGGTGACATTGACACGTACCAAGTCTGTGGCGACACTGACACGTGCCCAGTCTGCGGTGACACTGACACGTACCCAGTCTGCGGTGACACCGACACATACCTAGTCTGCGGTGACACTGACACGTACCCAGTCTGCGGTGACACTGACACGTACCCAGTCTGCGGTGACACCGGCATGTACCCAGTATGTGGTGACACTGACACGTACCCAGTCTGCGGTGACACTGACACGTACCCAGTCTGTGGTGACACTGACACGTACCCAGTCTGCGCTACACTGACTATATAAGGTGACACGACACGTACCCAGTCTGCGGTGACACGACACGTACCCAGTCTGCGTGACACTGCTCAGTCTGCGGTGACATGACCGTACCAGTCTGGTACAGCCGACCAGTGCGTACACGACCAGTCTGCGGTACACTGACACGTACCCAGTCTGCGGTGACACTGACACGTACCCAGTCTGCGGTGACACTGACACGTACCCAGTCTGTGGTGACACTGACACGTACCCAGTCTGCGCTGACACTGACACGTATCCAGTCTGCGCTGACACTGACACGTATCCAGTCTGCGGTGACACCGACACGTACCCAGTCTGCGGTGACACTGACACGTACCCAGTCTGCGGTGACACCGACACGTACCCAGTCTGCGGTGACACTGACACGTACCCAGTCTGCGGTCGATCGGCACGACAGCGGAGACCAACAGCGGCTCAAACGGCTCTGTCTGCACGTTCCGAGGCACGTGGCCCTCGGCGAGCGAGCCGCCATCCTTGCGCGCGACCATGGCGTACCGGCTCATGGCGCCAATCTGGCTCAGGTAGGGCGCCATCGTCGAGAAGTAGCGCCGGGTGGTCTCCTCCAGACTGAACGACGCTTCGTACTGGCGGCAGGGCTCAGGTCAGGTCAGGTCAGGTCAGGTCAGGTCAGGTCAGGTCAGGTCGTGTCACGAGCGCCGAGTCGTCTCCTCCAGACTGAACGGTGTTTCGTACTGACGGCAGGGCTCAGGTCAGGTCAGGACAGGTCAGATCGTGTCACGAGCGCCGAGTCGTCTCCTCCAGACTGAACGACGCTTCGTACTGACGGCAGGGCTCAGGTCAGGTCAGGTTATGTCACGATGCTTGCTGATGTAGCTTACGATGGTCGTACGGAACGTGGGCAATTTTGTGCATCATGTCGCCAAGAATCAGGGGCGGTTCTGGCCCTTCCCGGGTGGGTAAACTTATCTGCCCCGGTCTCCCGTACTGGGACACCTATTACTAATTATCACGAGCAGCGGACGTCAGAGGAGGTGCGGGAAATTATCTCCTTGCCCGCATGGTAAAGATCCCTCGATGCTCTTCGACAAGAGTAGACAAATTCCGGCACCCTGGCAAAATTAACCTTCTTCCCAACTCTCATCCCACTCCAAAGTACACATCATCATGTAGAGTTGTGGGTAAAGTAACCTATGCTTAACCACCCCAACCATATGGGAGACAGTCCTGACCCCCCCCCCCCACCCACTGTCTTCAGCACCTAACGTCACATACCCTACGTATGATTGCTTTAAGTGACATTTGAGTGCAATTGGCGGCACACATCGAATCAGAATTAATTTATCCTCCTTCAGACTGAAAGATTTCCACCATTACCTCATCAAAATATGGCACAATGTCATGTCGAGATATATGACACATGCTTACGCCGAATACCCTTGAAAACCGGCCCTGCCAATACTATTCTCATTGCACCAAACCACTCATTTTGTGCCCACCCGCCCGAATCCCCCAAACCATCGAGTCTTGTAGAAGGGACGTTCCGTCGATGCTCTACAAACCGACAAAGCTGGTTTGCAATGCCGACAGCTTCTCGAAAACTGAACGTTCTATCAGGGAAAGTCTGCTTTAATGTTTGTAATTAAGCTGCCAGGTATTTTGCACCGGGGTGAAACTGGCGCATGCGTATGACATTTAACAGTTCTATCCCACATGTTCAAGAGCATACCGGATATACTTGAAAAGATGAAAGCACAAGTTGCTTAGTCTCCACTCCGCTAAGGCGACCCCGTCATTGGTATTGGATTCCGGCGCAGCGTAAACGTTAGTGCAGAATTTGAAGAAAAAAATGAAATGAAGCTGCTGACATAACTGCCGGGCACGCTACCAGCAATGGCCGTGAGGTTCATCTACTTCTCCCTCCAAGAGACCATATCCTACTATATTGCTAAGTATGCGATCAGAATGGCAACGAGCCCGGAACCCCAGATGCAGTAAGCTGGGGGTTTTGAAGCCGACACGAGGGCAATGGAGAGCCTCACACAGAACCTACCTGACGACGGGAAGAAGCAATACTCTGCCGAGTGAGAAGAGGTTACACCTTCGCGACACACAGTTACATGCTGACCGGCGACGACCCGCTTCCCGTGTATCATGTTTAGTAGATTGCATACTGTTGGAACTTCTACGACGCCAGCTTTTAGGACGGCTGAACATCGACACTTCTTTACCTACGGTCATGGGGAACGACTCCGAGGTCGTGGTGTCTGGGTGAACATTTTTACCTTCCTTTGACAAGCATGGTTTGTGGTGATGTACGGCCAACCGTGAGGATACATAACAGGCAATCATAGCAGCGTCGTAGGTTGTTTACAGTTCAGTATTGTGTGCAAAATGGCCATGGTAGTCGACGCGCCCCTAAACTCCACTTCCTCATTGTACTTGCCGCAATTCAGTATTCTCTCCCGGAACAGAGCAAATTCCATGGTCGTGCACACAACAGCAGGGGATCCTAGTTGGTTGGTTATTGATTTTACGACACATCGACCGTTAAGTCATGCAGCGTCGCCAATCTCTCGCGCCAATAAGGCGCGGACGAAGAGTAGCGACAGGTGAGACTCGAGCCCACAACCTTTCGATTATGAGTCGGGGAACTTGCCCCTAGACTACTCGTCGCCCACAGGGAGTCCTGTCGGTGAGAGATGAGCGGCACGGACGGCAGGGCTGAGTTGCCGCACGTGCCACGCCCAGCTGCGACTGTGACACGACTGCGACACGACTGCGACTGTGACTGTGACTGCGACTGTGACACGCCTACCTGGGTACACAAGACGACGATGCGTCCCGCCTGCACTCGCTGCAGCAGCTGCATGATGTCGGTGAGGCCGGCCTTGTAGTGGCCCGGGTTGAAGCGGCGCAGCATGGTGGCGCCGGTGACCGGGTGCAGCACGAGCAGCTGAAGCCCCCGCCGGCTGAAGTCGTTGTGCTCGTCGTAGTGGATCTGCGCGCGGCAGGGTCTGTGGTGGGACGTCACGAGGGCACAGCTGCACGATCGGCTTCGTGCAGTTTGAAACGCTTTTGTTGGGAAGCCAGTGGCGATTTTGTCGCAGTTACCGGATCTACGTTGGAGGTGCCGGACGCACGAAGGTAGGTGGAGCCTCGATGCTGCCTGCACACGACTGGTTGTCATATAGGGTGAGATGCTTGTGATATTGGGACATGTGCGTGCCGTCTATGTTGTTAATTCTCTTAGTGAATGCGAGATGTGAAACTGGCGTATTGTTGGAGCGGCGAAATATGCGAAAATGTCGTTCTAATTCACAGCGTGATTTCGGTGTATGACTTTTGTCATGAACTGATGTGTATGAAATATTGCTACTGCTGATAATGATCCAAGATCGAAAGGTCTGAGACCCCAATCCAACGATTTTTTTTCTTCTGCAAAATGCAGTATTTATTGCCAATGTGGGCAAAAAGCTTTTTGTCTTATTTTACTTGCAATAATTAATATTAATTAATTAATATAAATGAATAATTTTACACCACCATCTTATCCCTACTGCGAGGATACGCACGCTGGAAACATAATTTGTCGGCCCCGGTAGCATTGAAGCGGGGTCCCAATCACCACCTGCCCTCCTATCTGGCTACCGGTTTGGTCATTGGAAATGTAGACTACAATTTGAAAACCGAACTAGTTTATGAACCTCACTTCCTGCCAAAAGAAACGCGGAGGAAACTCTAAGCACCTAGCTCCAGTGATGATCAGCCGCACAGCGACTATCCATGACCACGCGCTCCAGACTGCTCCAGGTTCTGCTGAACATCTCCAGCAGAACATCTCCAGGTTCTGCTGGGGAGATTCCGCCCCCTATGATCTCGAAGACTAACAGCTGGGTTTCTCCCGCTGAAGATGCCGTTAAATTTATTGCAATTTTATTTAACTTCTTACGATAGAGCATTTTCAGCAAACAGACGGAGACGAATGGCACCGACGCCCGTGCAATCGCCTCTCGTCCCGAGGGGAGTTGCTTTCAGGTCGGGACCAGGTCTCCCTGTTGTAATAAGGATCTTGGAAGGCAGTGCTCTAGTGATGGATCACGTGACGTGGAATGCCCTGGGCTAATTCACGATTGGAGTAAGTTGTTTTATCTACGATTCGGGCTCATGACCATGTCCGTCAGTCAGCTACCAGCACAAAAAGTGAAGAAGGCAAACCGAGCTTTAACTGGGAAGAACTGACCATAGCGATGGTTGCAACAACATGAAGTGTTTCGTGGGGTGCATGTTTTCTTCGCAAATAATGACCATGTAAGTTCGCCGTATTTCACTCATGAAACCTACCAGAGATATTTGCACCTGACATTATCGTCATGGGATCCGTTCAACTTTGCTCGATAAATTTGACATATATAGGCGGTGGACTTCGTCGGCGAATAATTTGCTCGCGTCCAAAACCACCCAGCATCTACTTGAGGACACCACTGGGCACACCTGAAATCCGAGCTACCGGTGTGAACCAGCATAGGTGCACGTTCAGGGACACGCGCACATATCCTCAGTTGTCGGGGGGGGGGGCAATTCGTGACCCACGTATCTGCCGTCGAGCTTCACGTAGGAGTAGTTGCGCGCCGCAGCCACTTCGATCCGGAAGGACGACGGTCCCTTGTAGTCCACTCCGCCTGCCGGCTGGCCATTGCCTGACAAGAAGAACAACATGCAGTCAGACTAGTACGCTGATGTCAATCTGGACTGACGAGTTTACAGAAACTGACGGAGAAGTGTGTCGATGTAACATATCGCTAGGAGCACTGAACAAGAGGGGGGGGGGAGCAAAATGTGATATGATAACGGTGTCAATAGATCGTTTCGTATCTCGACTACCTTCTCTTGGGAGCCCGTGCAGGCGACAGTTCCGGCTCAGTACAGTGTTCCAGCTCAGTGCAGTGTTCCGGCTCAGTACAGTGTTTCGGCTCAGTACAGTGTTCCAGCTCAGTACAGTGTTTCGGCTCAGTACAGTGTTCCAGCTCAGTACAGTGTTTCGGCTGAGTACAGTGTTACAGCTCAGTACAGTGTTTCGGCTCAGTAAAGTGTGTCGGCTCAGTACAGTGTTTCGGCTCAGTACAGTGTTCCAGCTCAGTACAGTGTTTCGGCTCAGTACAGTGTTCGGCTCAGTACAGTGTTTCGGCTCAGTACAGTGTTTCGGCTCAGTACAGTGTTTCGGCTCAGTACAGTGTTTCGGCTCAGTACAGTGTTTCGGCTCAGTACAGTGTTTCAGCTCAGTACAGCTCAGTACAGTGTTTCGGCTCAGTACAGTGTTTCGGCTCAGTACAGTGTTTCGGCTCAGTAAAGTGTTTCGGCTCAGTACAGTGTTTCGGCTCAGTACAGTGTTTCGGCTCAGTACAGTGTTTCAGCTCAGTACAGTGTTCCAGCTCAGTACAGTGTTTCGGCTCAGTAAAGTGTGTCGGCTCAGTACAGTGTTTCGGCTCAGTACAGTGTTCCGGCTCAGTACAGTGATTTTCGGCTCAGTACAGTGTTCCAGCTCAGTACAGTGTTCCAGCTCAGTACAGTGTTTCGGCTCAGTACAGTCATAGACGTGACGAGGGGTGACGCGTCCCGGGGGTGTGGGATCGTCGACACCGAACCGGACCTTCACATTCACAAGACTAGTGTTTCACACAGCGTATTGTGATGAAGTTTCGTGTTTCAAGATTGTAAAGGGCAAGGCTAGTTTATGAATGAAGACAGTAGCAGCACACGAAGCTCGGTAACAATATGTGTATATATGCACATACATATATATATATATATATATATATATATATATATATATATATATATATATATATATATATATATATATATATATATATATATATATATATGAATATATATATATATATATATATATATATATATATATATATATATATACATATATATATATATATATATATATATATATATATATATATATATATATATATATATATATATATAGTTACATAATTTATGTGTGCTTCTGTGAAATGTAAGCACCGCCAAATTAGACCAGCCGTCACCTACTTGTATCGTGGCCAGTCACCAACTACTCACTTGTGATCAGTGCTTCAGTCGCGGTAGCTGCGATGATTGATGTGAAGACCAGGAGCTGGATTCGTTGCCACGCCATCACGCTAGGAATGAGCGCAGCGGCAACGCTTGCCTTGCAGAGGATTGACGCACTGGGGCGGCTGCGACCTGAGAGCGAACCAGCCGTGCACGGCAACACATATGGACTGTGTCACCACTTCATGCTGTCGACGGATTCCGAGAAAAAAACTTGGCGGACATGCTTAACGAAGACTTAGCGAACTGTCAACAAAGCCTGCAATCAATAGTGCCGTGAGCACACTGTTTAACTGATCGTGGCCGGCTCTCACTACCAGTCAATGAAGACGGGGACGATGAACATACGGAACGTTTGGGGGCTCCTCCTCCCTCCACGTCTTGTGTGGGTAAGGGGCATTCGTATCTTCTTGGTGGAGCTAACATTAAAAGTAAAATATGCATTGTGTGCGTAAAATGCGGCCCGATATGGCTTGCTGGGGAATATCGGAAAATCATCAAAAGTCATAGAGTCACTTACGAAAATCTTCGCAAACTAGTTGGTGCAAGATATTATTTGATTCAGTACACGCCAAGAAACCAAATGCTAAGGTGGGAATGAACTATCTGCGGGTAGGTGGGCAGGGATCATATTGGAGTGACATAACTAAGCGGTACATTGCAAGAACACTTTCCAATTATCAATGTTTGTACCTTTTAAATGATCGCTAGATTCTGACTAGAGCGGAATTAATCTTTGTAGGAGATTAATTCCGCTTTGGAAAAAGGTCACCGGCAGGTTAGTGACCATTTCTCATCGAATGCTCAGGATAGGCTCTGATTATAATCTCAATCAGATGGAAGACATTGTTATACCGGGCGGTCGGGGCAGGAGGCAGGAGGGGATGGAAAACCCCTCTCCCGCGCTACTGCATGGGAGAGGACGTTATCCGTTCACGAAAACCCCACGTTTGCTTTGTACTGTGCGGTTGGCCATGGGTGTTTCTTTGTGAAAATATTTGTGAGGGGGGATTGATGCTCTTCATTATTTTTTAAAATCCGAACAGAGGTGCCATCAGTTGAAAAAAACTCGTTTAGCGAGCGGCATGGGTGCACTGGAGAATCTGAAAGGGTGCCTTCATAGGCTCAATGGATGAGCTTCGACCTGATTGGTGAAGCCGATCAACGATTGAGGGATTAATAGTTGAGGGAGGGAATAGCTCCCCCCACCCCGTTAGCGCATTCAAAGTGACTCCCCTTCGGTGAGCCTGAAGCAGGCGATGTACGAAAACATCACAGCTACTCCATTCTGTTGAAATTGCATTATTAGGAAGGATTTGAGGTACAATAGGAAAACGAAGATTTCGTTTATATCTCATGCTGCACGTAGACAAATCGTTCAGCATACATACTCCAGATGTGTGCGTTTCATTCCTCAGTTTTTTGTTCTTCGACTAGGACTTCCTCAAAGCCCTTTTCTTGCAATGCTTGATTTCCACTTTGGGTTTAACACAGGACCCCACGTTGCCAATTCTGAATGCCCACACAACTTTGTTTGCTTTAGTTCTGAGAGATTAGCCCGCTCAGAGAGGCGATTGAAAACATTATCTTCACGCAATCGCACTCAAATTTCTCAGGACCCTCAGTATAACGCAACAAATAAGCATTAAATACACATTGAAGTCCCAGTACATTGAGCGCGGGCACCTCGAACAACTCTTCCAAAACGTCGGTCCAGATGAATGTTTCCCATGCTTATGTCATGCTTAGTTCTTAATTCTAAGGCTACTTCTAACTGCTTTCTCATGCCGTGCTTTGTTCTTCATAGGTTTTGATAATTTTAATCCGTCGTTGTCCATTCGGGGGGGAGGGGAGAGGAGGGATCCCTGCAATCTCGTTTTTACGGTGTGGTTAGTCTAGACCTAAATCTTGCTGGGTTCTAATGATGTCAATATATTTATTATATATTTCAATAAGCAACCGTTGGATGATGTATGTATATGTGAATATATATATATATATATATATATATATATATATATATATATATATATATATATATATGTATATACATATAGACATATATACATATATAAATGCCAATGAATCAACAGCATTAGAGCCATGACTTTGGTAGCTACCGCCCTAACTCGAAGCGGGTTTTATAGCAGATTTGAGAGGTTAACTGCGGACTGAGGAGAGAGCTTATCTAGACTGAGCGTAGGCTGTCTTGAAAATTGTGACCGTTCAGAAAATTGTGCGACTGTAGGACAATTATCCATCCCCTTACATTCCCGTCTCCAGCAACTAAAGAAAATATGTGGTCACTCCCTTTAAACATACGAGGGTGCCTGAACGAAGCTAAGTCCCGCATTTGAACACTCGGTTGCGTAGTCGGTTAATGCGTCCGCTCAGGGTGCGGCCCGTCCAGGTTCGAGTCTGACCCTCGGCGGACCTCCCCTCGGCCGGCTCATACCTAGGAGATGAACGTCTAGTGTTCGCCGCGCCACGGCACCAACCCTGACCGACCGACGCCGGCGGCGTCGGGTCCATCGGCAAGCTCTCCCTGTATATGTCCTTTAGTCCGGCGGCACGTCCCAAACACGTGTCCCCTGTCTCGTGTCTCCGGAGTGGTCCTCTGTGCACTGGGCCAGACACGTCTGATGGACGGCCCGCTATGTCAGGCGGCACGTCCAGCACTCACGCCCCGGTGAGGAAGCTCAGGTGGGCCTCCTGCAGTTCGTGACACTGGAGAGTCGAACGAGCCACCCGATCCGACGACCACTGCTTCGACACAGGCTTTAATTTACGGCGGATTCCTCTTCGGGGTGCGACCGTAAACTAAAGCCGTAGGGGAGTACTCCTACGGTGACTCCCCTATGGCCGCACTGTCAACTACATTGCGCCGTATCCCCTTAGGGGTACGGCGCAATATAAAAATTGTGCCGTAACACTGAGGGAAGCGCATTTTTTCCAGGAAGGGCGCCAATTCCCTAGAAGACCGCCACCAAGCACTGGCCGAAGCAATTTTAAGTGGCCGAGGGGAGGGTCACTGGAGTGCTACTGAGTGAACACATTTTACGCTGAGAGGGGCACCTTCGGCTGGAAATTCTGGAGGCAGCTGCACTCGAAACCGTCTTTTTAGAATGAAATGCCCGTCCAGTAAGAGCGGCGCCGCCAAAAAGTGGGCGGGGGGTCTAGTGTCACCGTTAGCCGATGGGATAACTACCTCCTTCCACAGTTCATGCGCGGCGTAATTAGTGAACACTGGTGATATTTTGCCTTTCCCAAGAGGATTCCACCTTCTTCCAGACTACCCGATTCGAGTGCCCGGGCATCCACAGAGAAAGGGGAAATCAAGCCATGGAGGGTTTTTTGCAAGATCATAAGAGCTGAGAAACAGATCAGATGCAGCTTGGATCTAATCTGTTTCCCATCACAACTGACGTTAGCCTGAACTACTCAGGGTAATGTCAGTCGTGGTCACAGATAATCTGGTGCGAACTCACGGTAGGTTGAGTGTGGCAGCTCACGCTGCCGAGTCCTTTGTCGTCGTCTCGCGCGGTCGAACTACACTGCAGATCGCGCCATCGCCGGTTGCACTAGACAGGCCAGCACACCCGGAGGCGCCGCCTGCAGAGATGCAGCCGGCAATGCAAATGAGCCGCCTCCGTCCGTCCGATCCCCGTGTTTGGGAGCCCTCTGAAGCGACTCTGGATATCCACGGAGGTGGCCGCCGCGTCCTGTGAAATGGCTGCCGATCTCCCCGCACTCGAGGCTTCAGTCAGACAACTGAGCCGTTTTTAGCCCGCCTGTGTCCGCATTGGTCATCTTGGACAGCATACCGTTCAGGATTCATCTCCCCAAGGGTCAGCAACCTTTCATGTGCTGCTGCCATCTAGTGTCAGAGTTGAAACTCATATCTACACTACACCCGCCAGGTTACGCTAGGTGAAAGTGCATAGCGGGTTGGTCTTCGAGATGTTTGAGGGCGAACTTTGAGACAACCCTGTACATTTAACGACGGACATGGAGATATTGGTAGAGAATGCATGCGTGAAGTTTTGGTGCCTTCACGTGGTGCATGAGCAGCGTGTGAATGGAGCAAGAGCTGCTCATATGCAGCTGCAGGGGCGAATACCAGGTGGAACACTGCGGAATGTTCCCCCATGGGAATGTGGCGTCGCTCTAACCGAAAGAAGATGCCCCTCTGGTAAGGCTCGAGCGCTCCCCACTTTCAAACTTTGTTTTTCATCCAGAGGAAGGCGTCCATCAAAAGGCAAGGAAAAGGCGTCCATCAAAAGGCAAACCTCTTCAGGTACTTTCGCAATGGAATCTTTCCGAACATGTGCTTCCCATGACAAATTCTGGATCCGCCCCTGTGCTGCTGGTGAGGACGCAGGAGCTGTCTCAAAGTTGGAGGCAGTGGAAAGGCGACTTTGAAGTCAATTCTTGCCGTGCTGCACCCATAAGGTCTATGCTAAATCGTCCAAAGTTGTCTAAACGTTGCTCCTTTGGCTCCCTCTTACCCAGGCTCCTACGCTCATTTCAGTTTGACATTCATGAGACCATCGATATTACCCATTGTTTGTGAAGTATGTCATACGATTTGTGAATACACCAGCCGCTCTTCATGTGGCATCGTGTTGTTTTGTCTTCGTAGATCGTTGAGGTAACCCAGTTATCACATCTCTAATTTGCATCCCGAAGTATACCGTTATTACCCACATTCAGTGGCGTACCGAATTGGGGAGAGTTTCCCCTGAGAGAGAGAGAGAGAGGCTATGGGACCCCATGAACCGCGCCAGGGATCGAAAAATTGCGCCAAGCTACCTAAAAATCGCGTTGGGGCACAATAAAAATCGCACCAAGGCCCATAAAATCACATTGGGGATTAAAAAAGTAGCGCAGGGTCCCTGCAAATGGCTTTGAGGGGCCTAAAAATCACACAGAGGCACCGGGAATCACATTCTGGGCTCAAAAATCGTTCCGGAGTCGATAAAAACGATCCGGAACACTTAAAAAATGGAACAAGGGCTCTTGAAAACACTGCTGGGGCACCCAAAAGTCGCGTCGGGTCCCATGAAAGTTACGCTGGGGACTCAAAAGATGGGATCGGGGCCTGGAAATCATGCTGGGGGCCTCAAAAGTTAGAGCCTGGTGCCTAAAAATTACGCTGTGGCTCAAAAATTTCTTCTGGTATCCTTAAAAATAACGACGGGGGATCCAAAAGGTCAGGCCGGGCCCCTCAAATTACGCTGAGTCTGGGATCACCAAAAAGTCGCGCCCGACCTCCGAAATTCACGCTTAGGGGCTAGGCAGGTCACACTGGAGCCCCAAAAGTGTCGTCGGGACTCGCAAATAGTGATGCCTGCGCAATGAAAAAAAAACAATCGGGACATTGAAAATAACATTGAAGCCCAACAACCGCGTCAAAAGCTTCAAAAACACGTTGTACCACAACAATGTGTGTAGAACTCTAAACATTCGCACCAAGGATCCCAACGAATCAAGTCTGGGACCTATACAAGTACACCGGGACCTAAAAAGGTCGCGTCGCAGCCACTGCAAATCGCATTGGTGGGGGTATCAAAGCTGCAGAGGCGTATCAAAGGGACAAATGGTACCTCACCTGTGAGGGGTGGGCTCCCAAGAATCGCGACAGGTCCGCCCAAAAAATAGCGCTGGGCCCCCACAAATTCGCGTCTGGCTACCAGAATTCGCGTAGATGGCTCCAAATAAATACAGCAGATCTCCAGAAAACGTGCGCCGGGCCTAGGATATTGCGCTGGGGCCACCAAAATCACGCTGGTGCCCAGCGAAGTACAACGCGCCCCGCAAACTCGCGCCGATGCCTCCAAATATCAAACTCGGGACTTGAATTTCCCGTCGAGAGTCTCAAAAATTCGGATCGGGTAATGGATAATTTCCATCGGGGCTCACAAAACTTTCCGTCGAGTGCCTCCAGCAAGCACAACTTGGTCCCAGTAATCGCATCGGGAACAGAAAACAAATGGAACCGGTGCCCACCAAAATAAGTAGGGATTCGAAAAAATATATTCCCGATCCAGGAAAATCGCTTCGGAGCCCCAAACACAGCACCAGATGACTTCAAAAATATCGTACGGTCCCGAAAAAAAAAACGCATCGGAACTTGACAAATCGTGGTGGGACACACAAATATGGTGCCTGGGTTCCGAGAATCAGTCCTGGACTCGGGCTTAAAAACTAATCAGAAGATGTCCCCAAAAATCGAGTTCAGCCCAGAAAGCTGGCGTCTGGTCCCACCTGCGAGCCCCCACCTGGGGAGCACGTACCTGGACCCGTAGTCATACCGGGACCTCGATAAATCACTCTGGAGACCCGGGACCCGAGAAATCCTGCCGGCACGTCAACAATTCATTCTTGGCTTTTATTACCGACGATGCGGCTGCTTAAACTTGTATTGCTCACTGCATTGCGACGGCGCGAGACCACGCGATACCAAAGCGGGCGTGTCCGCACAAAACCAACAGGAGCAACCCAAACCGGCCGCCCAGTCTGCGCCGTGTTGCGTCAGCAGCGCGGATAGGGGGAGTAGCCTGCGACCGTGCAGTAGACGGAGAGGCTGACGGTGGTGGCCGAGTTGGTGCTGGCCACCGACACCGTCAGGGTGGAGACGGACCGGCTGGTGACGGTCAGGGCGGCGTACGACCGGTCCTGCCTGCGCCCCGCACCACGCCCGGCGTCGCCACACCCGCCGTCGGCGGACCCCGCGCCGCGGAGCTGGCGCGGGGGGACGGCGGGGCCAGCCGCCGACCGGCCGCCGCCGATCTCTGCCGGCGGCGGGCCCGACGTCGGCAGCCGCTCCCTGGCGGGCCGGGCCTCATCGGTCCCGCTGCAGTTGGTGTGCGGCCGGTCCAGCTGCAGTTGGTGTGGGACCGGCCCGGGTGGACCGGTCCCGCTGCAGTTGGTGTGGGACCGGTCCCGCTGCAGTTGGTGTGTGGACCGGTCCCGCTGCAGTTGGTGTGCGGCCCGGTCCCGCTGCAGTTGGTGTGTGGACCGGTCCCGCTGCAGTTGGTGTGCGGCCCGGTCCCGCTGCAGTTGGTGTGTGGACCGGTCCCGCTGCAGTTGGTGTGTGGACCGGTCCCGCTGCAGTTGGTGTGCGGACCGGTCCCGCTGCAGTTGGTGTGCGGCCCGGTCCCGCTGCAGTTGGTGTGCGGACCGGTCCCGCTGCAGTTGGTGTGTGGACCGGTCCCGCTGCAGTTGGTGTGCGGCCCGGTCCCGCTGCAGTTGGTGTCGGGCGGTGGCCGGTCCAGCTGCAGTTGGTGTGCGGCCCGGTCCCGCTGCAGTTGGTGCGTGGACCGGTCCCGCTGCAGTTGGTGTGCGGCCCGGTCCCGCTGCAGTTGGTGTGCGGCCCGGTCTCGCTGCAGTTGGTGTGTCGGGAGTCTGCCGGTCGGCCGACAGTGGCAGGCTGCAGTCGGAGCGCGCGCGCCAGTCGCGAGGCGCCCGGAAGCGGTTCGGTGGCGGCCTTGTGACCAGCAGCAGTGACGTCACTGGCACCATACACCTCCACCAGCGTTCTCACCGATGACTCCAGCAGCCTTGCGATAATTTCCGTCATCTCCCTGGAATCGCAGCAATGAATCAGTAATCTTACCAAGGACTCTGACACAGGATGGCATTTGTACGAGGGAACAGAAGCACGGCAGAAACAGCAGAGGGTGTGAACGTGCCGTTTTTTGAGTATTTTAACATTCGCACGTCCGGAGGTCCGCGCCAACTTCGCATGTCCGGGGGTGGGCAGATGTCTGCCCCCCCTAAGATCTCTAGAACTATGCTAGCTAGCGACAAACGGGAAACGGCGTTGGATAGCTGGTGACGGGCTCTATCGAACGTGCTTCGGTCATTTTTTTTCGCTCAGGTCAACATTCAGGTCACTAGGTCATCATAGTAAAATTCGACCAGATCAGGTGGGACTCAGATATTGACACATATCTCATGACTTGTAAAAGATAGAAACAAACGGCGAACGCTATTCGATAGTCCCTGAAATGCGCTACCGACAACAGGCGGTGTAATTTAAGGTCAGGTCAACCGAAACTCAGGTCAAGATCATGAAGTCATGACCTCAGGTCAAGGTCATGAAGTCGCCTAGGGGGTCATGTAATACAACAATCGACACGTATTGGCGACACAAGCACAATTACGGTAATTTCAGCCTTCTAGCTCAATGCAATGCGATATAATGTGCAGAAATGTGTAGTGATAACAGGTGACCTCAGAGACCTTGGTGAGGTCACTGAACAAAAATATCAGCGGTAACATTGAGCATAGCTTGGCTCTACATGCCACAACCGTTATGAGATCATTCTGAGCGCAAATATGTAGCCAGAAAACATTTATATATTTTACCATAGCCCTATAATGGGGAAGCCATGGCCGCGACCTGACCTAACGTCAATGCTACGAAAAAAACCGATATGCATATTATGGTCCCTGATGGGATCATGACATGCTATAAGTTTAAAATAAATCGCCAAATTATTGTAGAAGTTATGCTACCTAGGACTCCGAGTGTAGTTGGGTCACTTTGGCTGACCTGGTGACCTGACCTAAGATGACCCAGGATTAAAAATGTATGAGGATATGCGGAAAAGACCAATGAACAGCTATGCGAGGTTTGGCCAATGGCCTTGCTAACCCGATTAGTTTGGTGGCAAATGAGGAAAAACCGGAGTGGGGGGGGGGGGGCAGATATCTGCCCCCGGACACGCGCGTGTTAAGAATATTCCTGTGGTGTAGCATGGAAAGTCCCCAATGCTCTGTCTCCCCAAACGCCGGGACCGTTTTCACGCATCTCACTGATGCTTCAGCTCACGATATCACCGCTGTGTTATGGAATGCTATATAAATGTCATGGAAAAAGACCGCCTGAGGCGAGCGAAACCCGCAGAAAATGTATGGTTCATAGTGGTGAAAATCGCAATTTCTTCTTCAATCTAATATAGACATTAGTTCTAAGAGTAAGGGGAGGGCGGGCATCCCTGTGATGTGCCCATGAGTGTCGGGCCATATTACGGCAGAAACTCTCGGGGTACTCTCACCGTGCATTGTTTGGCGGCAGAAGCACCCTCCTCTTCCTCCTCTTGCCCGTACAGACAGTGGACGTACTGATAGCTGGAAAACGCCACATCAGTTAAGCTGTGTAAACTGTGCATCAAATCCAGGTGCAATATCGGCAAAGCCAAAGTCCCGGTTGTCACTTGACAGTTGATGGGTCGAATAGTTTGATTTCAAAGCCAGCATGAGCCGTCACCGGATACCCCCACCAAGACTGCACAACGGTAAGAGCAGACAGACAATAGCGTCATCGTGATGCAGCCGCAGCAGTGGTCACGTTTCCATCGTCGGTGCAGAATCGGACACCTTTTCGCTGTCAGCACAGAATCGGACACCTTTTTGTTGTCAGCACAGAATCAGACAAATTTTCGTTGTCAGCACAGAAACGGACACATTTCTGTTGTCAGCACAGAATCGGACACATTTCTGTTGTCAGCACAGAATCGGACACCTTTCCATCGTCAGCACAGAGTCGGACACCTTTCCATCGTCAGCACAGGGTCGGACACCTTTCCATCGTCAGCACAGAGTCGGACACCTTTCCATCGTCAGCACAGAGTCAGACACCTTTCCATCGTCAGCACAGAGTCGACACCTTCCATCGTCAGCACAGAGTCGGACACCTTCACCACGGACACCTTTCCATCGTCAGCACAGAGTCGGACACCTTTCCATCGTCAGCACAGAGTCGGACACCTTTCCATCGTCAGCACAGAGTCGGACACCTTTCCATCGTCAGCACAGAGTCGGACACCTTTCCATCGTCAGCACAGAGTCGGACACCTTTCCATCGTCAGCACAGAGTCGGACACCTTTCCATCGTCAGCACAGAGTCGGACACCTTTCCATCGTCAGCACAGAGTCGGACACCTTTCCATCGTCAGCACAGAGTCGGACACCTTTCCATCGTCAGCACAGAGTATCTTTCCATCGTCAGCACAGAGTGGCCTACCATTCCATCGTCAGCACAGAGTCGGACACCTTTCCATCGTCAGCACAGAGTGGACACCTTTCCATCGTCAGCACAGAGTCACCTTTCCATCGTCAGCACAGAGTCGGACACCTTTCCATCGTCAGCACAGAGTGGACACCTTCCATCGTCAGCACAAGTGGACACCTTTCCATCGTCAGCACAGAGTGGACACCTTTCCATCGTCAGCACAGAGTAGGACACCTTTCCATCGTCAGCACAGAGTGGACACCTTCCACGTCAGCACAGGTGGACACCTTCCATCTCAACAGATGGACACCTTTCCATCGTCAGCACAGAGTCGGACACCTTTCCATCGTCAGCACAGAGTGGACACCTTTCCATCGTCAGCACAGAGTCGGACACCTTTCCATCGTCAGCACAGAGTCGGACACCTTTCCATCGTCAGCACAGAGTCGGACACCTTTCCATCGTCAGCACAGAGTCGGACACCTTTCCATCGTCAGCACAGAGTCGGACACCTTTCCATCGTCAGCACAGAGTAGGACACCTTTCCATCGTCAGCACAGAGTAGGACACCTTTCCATCGTCAGCACAGAGTAGGACACCTTTCCATCGTCAGCACAGAGTAGGACACCTTTCCATCGTCAGCACAGAGTCGGACACCTTTCCATCGTCAGCACAGAGTAGGACACCTTTCCATCGTCAGCACAGAGTCGGACACCTTTCCATCGTCAGCACAGAGTCGGACACCTTTCCATCGTCAGCACAGAGTCGGACGCCCTCCCGGCGTCAGCACAGAGTCGGACACCTTTCCATCGTCAGCACAGAGTCGGACACCTTTCCATCGTCAGCACAGAGTCGGACACCTTTCCATCGTCAGCACAGAGTCGGACGCCCTCCCGGCGTCAGCACAGACCTTGTGTACAGAACGCAAATACTCTTGGCAGTGCGCACACGGCAGAAGCACGCTCTCCGTTTGCAAAGTGGCGCGGTGCGATATATCCACATGGTACAGACAATGTCACCATCACTACATCTGCGAAAATGATGACTGCGACCACTTCCAGCGAGCAAAGATTGTCATGAACATTGGTAGAAAACAAAATTTAAAGGGTGGGCCTGGTGCTGAGTGAAAAGGGAGAACTTGGAAAACGGTGACGAAGAATTGCTAAAAGCGTGGTGATCGGTCTGGGCTGGGTCACTCGTATCACCGGTCGACACACTCAACAGCGCCTGTGCCGGTGTAGTTGCTGACCTACTTGCTGCACACGTGTAGAACACGGTAGTTGTAGTGGTTGTAGAGAAGGTGGTCTGAATGATGGTAGTTATGGTGCCACCAAATAGAAGCCTTTCGCGTCTGTTAGTTCGATTCGCATCTTTTTTGGCATCTGAAAGGCAGCATAGTCACACACATACGTGCATATATGCATGTTCATATGCATACATGCATTCATACATTATTTATATATATATATATATATATATATATATATATATATTATATATATATATATATATATATATATATATATATATATATATCTACTATTTTGGGTGCCTGTGCACCCCTGAAACCAGCCAACCACCCGGAAGCTTAGCATAGAACCCTGTCGAAATGCACCATTGAAGATTTTCAGGGCATGCTGTGATAAACGGAAAACACCCACTTACCTTCTACAACATTTGAAAATCCGTTCCCTATCTTCCAGTCGTAAACAATTTGACTTGCTTTTCATTAGAAGCATCCTCAAAAACAACATTGAAATTGTGTGGCATTTTAACACACTTTCCTCTGTGTTCCAACTCGATTGAACCCCCACGCCAAGTAAACTATTCATTCCAAGATCATGTGTTAACACGGTGCAATAGGGTGTATTTTGCGGAGTTCCCAGGCTGGTAAATTATTTTCTTTCCAAATTTCCCATGACGGAAATCTTCCAACCACCGTCAACCTAAAGCTAAGGCAGTAGCGAGAGCATACATTGGTGGTTTTGGTGAGGTCGGGCGTGTGCAATAGCCAATCGGTGACTGGTAGTTATTACGTAATTATGTATTTATACAGTATGTATCGCATACGAATGGTACATTTTTTGCTTTAACTTGTATTACATATCAGGCTAGTATTCACCACCATTTTTAGCCAGATATTTGGTTTGTAATTATCACTCCCGTAATGTACACATGTTCGTCGTCACATGTACACAAGCTGTTAATTCACATATTAGTGGATAATCACTCTGAGAACAAGCTGACCTATAGAGGCTTAGGAACAATTTTTAAGTGGGGCCTGACCAATAAAATGTCATAAAGCATAGAACCTTTCAGCGCGCCGAAAGCGTTTGGTTTTGCGTAGTGAAAAATCTCATTCTGTTCGTTTGCTCTGGTGTATTGCTAGCTGCTGGAAGAAGGGGATGGTGACCCTGGCCCTGCGCCTCTGCTCGCCGACACAGGCGGGTTAAGCCCACAAGGGCAGTGTTTCCTCGACATCATCCCATGAGACAATCATACAGCGATCTTATGCCTGGCAGAGACATTTGTTTCATGGAACCCCATGTTAACAGAGAGATGTCCTGTTTCTGGGCGCATTTGTACCCTGTACCCCTTCTGTCTGTAATCAGCTGAGCGGATTTTGTTCCATCTTGGGCACGGCATGCCAGAATAGCTTCTGATGGCGGCCATGGCTGGTGCTTAGGTGCTAACAGGTGGTGTTCGAGCTCTATGTTGCGGCGGGAAAGCACCACATAGCCTTCATACAGTTAACATTAATGCCTATGGGGCTGTGTGGAAAATCACCATCGAAAATTCGCACGGCCAGAGCAAAAACACCACCTGATACTTTCTGACGACTTTGAAGAACTCCACCAGTGCAGACAGCTATGCCAGGGAAAAGGTGATAATTCGTCGATCATCCCACACGGACTGGCGGCAGCACGGCTCAACGCAACTCACCCTGTTGGTAGCCGTACACCGCGTGACAGCTTCCGACCAGCCACAGACCGACCAGCAGCTGCATTGTCGTGCGACCAGCGGCCAGCACAAACTGGGCAGCAGTGCCGAACTTCGCCTACCCAGCCAGCGCCGCACCTCTGACCGCTCGGTTTTTGTAGCGACCGCCTGCCTTACGGTGCTGTCCGAAGCCCGCTAGCGCGTGCCGGACACCGCCGAAAAACGAGCGTCTCGATTAGCAATCTATGTTTTGCCTGCTATGCTGCTCGTGAAAGGAATTGGACAATTTTGCTCGCACGCACCAGCACTGGTCAGTTGACTATTTGAGCTGTGGGGCACATCGACCGCTCGCGAATCCACAGGGTCCGTGGCACCTCTGGACACCTCTGGCATGGCTGTTCCTTACTTCGGCGACTACGACTTTTGTGGCAAAAACGTCCAGCAGCTGCAGCAGTTCCAGACGGTGCATTTCAAACATCGATGTATTCTTGTTTGACATAAAGTGTATCTTTTAAGCTGGGTCAGTTGAAACCTTCTCAGTTTGTGCAAGTGTGATGTGCGATAGCTAGTGAAAAATGCATTTCACCACTTTCGAACTAACAGTTACAAAAAAGGCTTATGAAGACGAGACTTGTTGCGAACCCATCAACACTTGTAAGAGGCGTGAATTTGTCTCAAGGGGGCCTGTTTAACCTCCGTGCTTATAGGACAGACCAGGGCCTACCACTCCTCGCGGGCAGTATTTTTGTTTTGTTTACCGATTAAGCTCCCGCAGAGACATCACTATTGCAACATTAAAATGAGTTAACGCCTTTTCATGTAAACGCCGAAACTACTCAACATGCTGTTCACACCAGCTATAACCGCACCACGAAAGTCCTCGCATTGCAAACTGTCTTAGTGGAATATAATGATGCCACAAAGTTTTAAAGTGTCCTTTACTTAGTGGTGGTCCCGTTCTGGTAGCCGGGTACTGTGTATCTGTGGCCCCGCACTACTTGGAGGTAGTCCAGTTTGGCAACCCTGTACTGCGTTCCCACATTGCGTAGTGGTGGCCTCGTTCTGGCAGCACTGCACTGCGCGTCTGTACGCGCACTACTTAGTGGCGGTCGCCCTGGTAACCCCATACTATGTAACTGCGTCCCCGCACTGCTTAGTGGTGGGCCCGTTATGGTAACCCCGTACTATGTAACTGCGTCCCCGTACTGCTTAGTGGTGGGCCCGTTATGGTAACCCCGTACTATGTAACTGCGTCCCCGCACTGCTTAGTGGTGGGCCCGTTATGGTAACCCAGTACTATGTAACTGCGTCCCCGCACTGCTTAGTGGTGGGCCCGTTATGGTAACCCAGTACTATGTAACTGCGTCCCCGCACTGCTTAGTGGTGGGCCCGTTATGGTAACCCCGTACTATGTAACTGCGTCCCCGCACTGCTTAGTGGTGGGCCCGTTATGGTAACCCAGTACTATGTAACTGCGTCCCCGCACTGCTTAGTGGTGGGCCCGTTATGGTAACCCAGTACTGTGTACCTGCGTGCCCACACTTAGTGGTGGTCGTTCTAGTAACCTTGTACTGTGTACCTGCGTCCCCGCACTACGTAGTGGTGGACCCATTACGGCAGCCCAATACTGTGCACCTGTGTCCCCACACTGTGTATTCGAGTTATCTCCGCTCAATGAACAACCGCAGGAAATATACACGCATCTGTATCCTCGTGGCTGAAGCTGTACACGACCACAACACTTTGGCTTTCGTCGTGCACTTCGAGGTCTCCATTATCTCTAATATCACACTTCATCTTTGGCACACAGTGGTGGTGCTGGCGAGTGGTTTTCGTGGGAAGGGAGGGACCATATATGGCCAGTTTGTGACCACACTGTAGCCAAAATGCAGCAGCATCGGAAACCACCGAATGCTCTTCGCCAGCTTGTCAGAAAATACCCCAAGATTCTGTTCTGACAGAAAGCAGTGTATTGAAGCCAACAGGTTAGCATCGATTTCGCTGCGACATTTTGACATCAAGCCCAGCTCATTTCCCTGTAACACAGCCACAGCCTTGCATGACAATACCAAATGTCGCTGGCCTCTGTATAGTGAAACGTTTCGGTGATTCTACACCACAAATATCGAAGTAATACCGAAACACGAACAACGGCAACTGTACAAAACCATGCACACCAACACAAAATCCACCCGAACACAATGAAACCACTAACCAGACACTAAACCGCACCCAGAAATCTGCCGAGTTCTGCCCTTGCCGCGCCAAGCGTATAATGGACGCGCGTCATGCATGAAGAGAGCAGACAGCATCAACACGGCCGGCGAGTTTCAAAGACACTACAAGGTTATACACCGACAGACGAAATTTTAACCGGGCAGCTTCGAACATTCCCCTGAGCTGCCCGGATGAATGCGTGCGACGCCGCCAGCCACATTATGTGGATATCACAACTCCGGTCGGCGACGGCACCTGGATCCTAAAGCCCCGGTTATCACTGACATTCCCCCGCACACCGAGAGGCGCCGGACTCAGGTTCTCGGCCGACAGCTGAAAAACTACCACCGCGGCAACCGCCCACCTCAGTCTGTGGCGACCACTGCAACAGACGCCCACCCCAGTCTGTGGCGACCACTGCAGCAGCCGGTCACCCCAGTCTGTGGCGACCACTGCAGCAGACGCCCACCCCAGTCTGTGGCGACCACTGCAGCAGCCGGTTACCCCAGTCTGTGGCGACCACTGCAGCAGACGCCCACCCCAGTCTGTGGCGACCACTGCAGCAGCCGGTTACCCCAGTCTGTGGCGACCACTGCAGCAGACGCCAACCCCAGTCTGGCGACCACTGCAGCAGACGCCCACCCCAGTCTGGCGACCACTGCAAGCCACCCCAGTCTGTGGCGACCACTGCAACAGACGCCCACCCCAGTCTGTGGCGACCACTGCAGCAGACGCCCACCCCAGTCTGTGGCGACCACTGCAGCAGACGCCCACCCCAGTCTGTGGCGACCACTGCAGCAGCCGGTTACCCCAGTCTGTGGCGACCACTGCAGCAGCCGCCTACCCCAGTCTGTGGCGACCACTGCAGCAGACGCCCACCCCAGTCTGTGGCGACCACTGCAGCAGCCGGTTACCCCAGTCTGTGGCGACCACTGCAGCAGACGCCTACCCCAGTCTGTGGCGACCACTGCAACAGACGCCCACCCTAGTCTGTGGCGACCACTGCAACAGACGCTCACCCCAGTCTGTGGCGACCACTGCAGCAGACGCCCACTCGTCTGGCGACCACTGCAACAGACGCCCACCCCAGTCTGTGGCGACCACTGCAGCAGACGCCCACCCCAGTCTGTGGCGACCACTGCAGCAGACGCCCACCCCAGTCTGTGGCGACCACTGCAGCAGCAGGTTACCCCAGTCTGTGGCGACCACTGCAGCAGCCGGTTACCCCAGTCTGTGGCGACCACTGCAGCAGACGCCCACCCCAGTCTGTGGCGACCACTGCAGCAGCCGGTTACCCCAGTCTGTGGCGACCACTGCAGCAACCGGTTACTCCAGTCTGTGGCGACCACTGCAACAGACGCCCACCCTAGTCTGTGGCGACCACTGCAACAGACGCTCACCCCAGTCTGTGGCGACCACTGCAGCAGACGCCCACTCGTCTGGCGACCACTGCAACAGACGCCCACCCCAGTCTGTGGCGACCACTGAAGCAGACGCCCACCCCAGTCGGGCCCCCCCTTGGCGACCACTGCAGAGCCGGTTCCCAGTCTGTGGCGACCACTGCAACAGACGCCCACCCCAGTCTGTGGCGACCACTGCAGCAGCCGGTTACCCCAGCCTGTGGCGACCACTGCAGCAGACGCCCACCCTAGTCTGTGGCGACCACTGCAGCAGCCGGTTACCACAGTCTGTGGCGACCACTGCAGCAGCCGGTTACCACAGTCTGTGGCGACCACTGCGGAAACTGACCACCGAACGATAGCCCTAGGCTGTACGGCCCATAAAACGTTTTATTCAAGGGCCAGATATTAACCCTCTCTCATGTCAGATCCTTACACACCGTCTCGGGTGGGGGGGTCGATAGGGACCCCTCTAATATCTAAACTAAGCGTTGCACGAACACGAAATAGGTGTCATCGGAAAGTGCTCGACGGGTAGACAGACACGGCCAGACACCACCTCCATTTTTTCCCAAAAGTGACGTCACTAGGGGCGTAGGTTTTCGCGACTTACATCATGTTTGCAGCTCTGGGGTGTTCATTTCAAGGGAATGGAACAAATGGAATAAAAAGGAAAGCGAAATCGACCAGGACCATACAATTTTTGGTCACAAAAAAATCAAGTTATTTTTTGTGGAAATTTCAAAATTGAGTTTTCAAGTTTTCTTTAATTTCCCTCTTCTAATGGGTAGAGCGGACCGAAAAATGTTGTTCGAAGTCAACTTTCTCAAATAAAAATGCCTACTTTAGCCAGATGTGGGTGATGTGGGAAAAGGCATGCCCAAATTTCAGCGCACTGCCGTGCACCGTTCTTTCACTGTCCTCGGACACCCCTGGGCGGGGGTCGCCGACGACCCCCCGCCCAAACGGCGCGGGTTAACGCGACTTTCCAATGCCAACCGTGCTCCGTTACCTCGCAATTTTCTAACCTTGGCGCGTATGATTTTACATTCCAATTATTTATAACAGATCAAATAAGTTTCGAGCATAACTATATACATACATATCCATACATATAAATACATATACATACAAACACATACACACACGCCTTATATATACACACAAATATATACATATATATACATATAGATATATACATATATATATACATATATACTTATATATATATACACATATATATACATACATATATATATATATATATATATATATATATATATATATATATATATATTAGCTTTCTTTGTCGTCACAACTCAGCATTGGGGTGAGCGGGTAATATTCTGTATCTTTTGATGGCTTGCCAACCGGATTGCTCCATGTATAAACGAAGTATTCGTGGTAAAACTAAGTCAGACTTTCCGAAGATAGCAAGGTAACCAGTTGACTGCCACCATTGCCAGCCATGTGCTTCAAAACAGAAGGTGGAGGCACTACCTCAACGGCATGTCGCTGGGAACGGCCGCCGGGGGAGGGGGTAGCGAAGGTGCCTGTTCAGTGACGTCGCCTGACATTTCTATCATGGAGAGGGTGGAGGGGGTGGGGGGAGGGGAGGGGAGGGGGTGATGGAGGTACGAAGTGAGGACTAGTTCACGGGCATCACCAAGGACCAGCCTTACAACATCATAGAGGCTGCATTATAGACGCTTCCAATATGTCTGGATGGGCAAGGTTCCAATTCAGAGTTACCGTCAGAGTGTGCATGGGTAGCGAGGGATCCAGGGTTGAAATAATGAATGTGCAGAGGCAGTGAAGGTGCAGGCGTCATCACTATGTGGGACGGGGGAACGTGCCCCCTAAACTTCGTGAAATTTAGCATTACACTTGTGGCGTCGCATGGAAAAAAAATCGACCTAGCATCTCGTTCCCCCAATTCGAAATCCGTGGTGACGCTCATGGGTGGTTAGGGGGCATCACCGGGAAATTGTGTTGAAGCAGGTGGGGGTGTAGTGGCGGATTCAGATAAATTTCAGAACATGCAGGGCAGTTCGACGTACGGCTGAAAATGCAAAACTGAATCATCAGAAAACTGGATTCCCATCGCATTTCAAGTTTAAAGTGCAAGATTGGGCAATTGGTGTTGTTCACGTTAAAGGCGAAGGCTCCAGCCTTAAGAAGAACAAATACCAATCTGCTCGAATCGCTACAAACATTTCAGCCGATGCCATGTTCATAAGTTGCATGTTCAGATCTCGCGAGGCATACCATATATACATATGTTGCATTTGCAATGCTGGAGCTACCCGTTGAACCATAATAGATGAACAGGACAGCCTTTTCTACACATCCTCTCCACGTCCTCTCAATGGCATGCCTTCTCATTTGACGGGAGATTCACGGCAATCTGGAATAAACCAGGTAGAACTTCGGAGGAATGACTATGAAGATGACGACGCATGGACCCCACAGACGCACTGGTGTAACCGATAAATGGCAAACCTGTGCTAAGCCATCGAACACTTATCGTCGTAAAATGACATGAGTCTAACCCCGCGAAAAAGTTAACACACAAGGTCAACACAAAACATCTTGACATATGTTTGCAGTAAAACATACATTCGCAAGGTTGAGAGTATCCTGCATCCGAATGCACTCGAGGCTGATCCTGGTTGCAATTTCAGGTTCGAATTTGACATTTTGGACTCGTGTAAGGAGTTCGGGTGCGGGGTCCACGTCCTGGTCCAAGTACCGGGTGGTCTGCTGCTCAGGACGTGGTGTGGAACCATGGTCACCGTGGCTTATTTCCGGACCAACTGAGCCTGGACAACTTCACAAGGAGCCAGTCAACAATAAACAGGCCTGTGCGGCCTGGAAGCCGGAGCAGCAGACGTGGCTGTGCCATCAGCAGGTATGCTACATCAGCAGACATAGCTGTGCCATCAGCATGCATGCCACATCAGCAGACGTAGCTGTGCCATCAGCAGGTATGCCATATCAGCAGACATAGCTGTTCCGTCAGCAGGTGGGCCAGATCAGCGGACGTAGCTGCGCTGTCAGCAGGCAGCCTGGCCAGTCGTCAGCTGGCTCAGCTCTGCCTCCAGGCGCAGCACTTTTGCCGTCAGCGCCGCCCGCTTGGCCACCGACGGCGCTGCCTTCAGCAGCTGCATCGTGTCGTAGCTGAAACAAAAGGCGTGCTGCTACAAAACCATGGACGTCACAGAAGCGTAAACATGCTACAGGAACACCAAGCTTTCAAAAAGCGTCTCTCAACAACATGAAACTGGGCCATTTTCCTGATGAAGTATGCCATAAGTGTCACTATCCAACTCTCACTGAAGATTGGGAATCTTCCAGATAATTCCATACTATCTGGTCTGTAAATTGTTTGTAGAACAATATGGGGTCCGCCAGTATAACAGCCCGGCTGATAAGGGCTACGAAGTAAAACGGTTCTTGATGATGAATTGGAGTTTAGGGGCGCGTCGACTACCGGGGTCATTTTGCACCCATAACTGTGTTTACCGACAGCAACTAGTAATCGTTAGGATCGGTGATATACTACATCGTAAAACGGTTCTCTCCCCGTCGCTTTGTCAGAGGCCTATTGCTCGCTTTTCAATAATCGGTCACACCTGTGGCGTGCCACAAAATACTAAATTATCCCACATGGACTCTGAATTCCCACGTAGGGCAGAACATAGCATGCTAGGAGGAACACGATGTGGGGTACTGACCATTGCGCCTTGAGCAGATTGATTTCCAGAAACTTTTCACGACCAGGCGAAACATCTTCGTCTTTCCGACAACTTCCGTCCTCGGATGTCGAATGTGTCGGACTGAAACCAGAGGAACTGAAATCAAACAACCACCACAAACATCCATAGAAGCAGGGCAACGGCCCCAAGATACCGGCAAATCAAAATGCATACTCAATACCTCTACACGGAATCGATATTGGTGAGGGAATTCACAGAACGGAAAGTTACACAACACATGACGTATTCCCTTTCTCCCGAACAAAGCGCAAACAACATAGCCGGGTCTGGTTGGCATGGACGACTTCCCCGCTGGAGCCAAAGGGCGTACTCTCCCCGCCCGGGGGATACTTCCTGAGGCGAAGCCCTGACGCCGGCGGCGTCCAGCCACCGCCAAGGAGACCCTATCTAGTGAAGATACTGAAGCCCGGATGACGTCTGTTGGTCAAGTTATAGCTAGACCAGGTCATAGTTGAATCAGATGTTGATGTGTGCTTAGGTACGCTATATGCATTGCACATCCCCCAAATGGCGCCCTCTTTCCCGAGCCTGGAGATCCCTGGCAATTATAAGTTCCTCTTGGATTCAATGTTTCAGCGGCAAATCGCACATACCTGCTTTCACTACTCCATACGCTTAAGTGAAAAGATTCGTGCTTGCAGCATTTGCTAAGTGGTCACTTGAACACCAGCACTGCGCCACAAATATCGACACTAATATTTGGTGCACGTATTCAGACAGTTCATCTCAAAGCCGTGTTATAGGCAGAGTTGGATTTGTGCTTTGGTATCCCGGATGGGGGGGAAATGTCGTGGTAATCGGATACGTAGAGGATACTTTCTGCCGACGCGTGGCGCCCGAATCTCTGCTTGCACACTGCAGTGAATCTTGAACACTTGATCATCGGGCAGCTCATTGCTACGCAGCACCATGCAGCCACGAAAAGTGAAATATGTAGTGATAGTCTTCTTAAGAGGATAACATTACCGATGACAACATCCAGAAACAGCATATTGTTTCAAACTTTGCCATAGGAGGATTCGATCCAGAACATTATCATCACCTGTCCAAACATGGTTTTGCTTTATATAAAATTAAGCTGAGTTATTTGTTGCTTGGCTTTAAGAGCACTTCCACCACAAACATGCGATTATTCAAGGACGCAGGGAAAATTCTATAATTTCGCGCCCCCAGCTTGTTGTCGAAGTACCTGATGCCGTGACAATGCTAGTCGATGCGTATCGCGGGCGATTGATTTACCAACAGTTACGTCCTGCGCAGATTGAACAATGCTGCCAAATGCGATACTCGGTTACGCTCGATTATCTTCAACAAGAAAACTATGGAGCGTATAGCGACATAGAGGCTCCAATGGTGAGATTACAATAAAGGGATACATGGAACAAAACTGCACCAGAAGAGCAAGAACATGGAGACAACGCGAAAACGACAGCAGTAAAATAACCATGCACCGCCAGGGTACTGCCATTATTCATGGCCATAAAGCAACCTTTTCTTGTCAGACTGACCATGCTGTCCATTTGACCGTGAGGGTGTTGCCACTGGCCAGGAGTGTGTTGTCAGACTGACCCCGCTGCCCAGTTGACCGTGAGGGTGCTGCTACTGGCCAGGAGTGTGTTGTCAGACTGACCCAACTGCCCAGTTGACCGTGGTGTGTTGCCACTGGCCAGGAGTGTGTTGTCAGACTGACCCGGCTGCGGAATTGACCTGAGGGCATTGTCCGACGACCCCGCTGCCACTGACCGTGAGCGGTGCTGCTACTGGCCACTGGAGTGTGCTGTCAGACTGACCCCGCTGCCCAGTTGACCCCGAGGTGTCGGCCAGGTTTTGTCTGACCCTGCCAGGCGCTGCCGCTGGCCCGGAGGTGTTGTCAGACTGACCCGCTGCCCAGTTGACCCCGAGGGTGCCACTGGCCAGGACGTTTGCACTACCCCCTGCCCAGTTGACCGTGAGGGTGTTGCTGCCGGCACTGCCACTGACCCCGTGAGGGTGCTGCCACGTGCTGCCACTGGCCTGAGCGGTGCTGCCGCGCGCTGCCCAGTGCTGACCCCGGGTGTTGTCCGACGCTGCCACTGACCCAGGAGTGTGCTGCCGACTGCTGCCCCGCTGCCCAGTTGACCGTGAGGGTGCTGCCGCTGACCAGGAGTGTGTTGTCAGACTGACCCCGCTGCCCAGTTGACCGTGAGGGTGCTGCTACTGGCCAGGAGCGTGTTGCCAGACTGACCCCGCTGCCCAGTTGACCGTGGGGTGCTGCCACTGTGCCAGGAGTGTGTTGTCAGACTGACCCCGCTGCCACTGACCCCGGGAGGTGTCTGCCGACTGGCCACTGGCCCGGGGTGTGTCAGACTGACCCCGCTGCCCACTTGACCGTGAGCGGTGCTGCTGGCCAGGTGCTGCCACTGACTCGGGGTTACTGCCAGACACCCGCTGCCAGTTGACCGTGAGTGCTCTGACCAGGGTGTGTTGTCAGACTGACCCCGCTGCCCAGTTGACCGTGGTGCGTGCCACTGGCCAGGAGTGTGTTGCCAGACTGACCCCGCTGCCCAGTTGACCGTATTGCCGACGCTGCCGCTGACCCGGGGGTTGTCAGACTGACCCCGCTGCCAGTTGACCTGAGGGGTGCTGCCACTGGCCGACGCTGCCACTGACCCCGGTGAGGGCTGCTGCCGACGCTGCCGACTGACCCCGGGGGTACTGCCGGCGCTGCCACTGACCTGAGCGGTGCGGTGCCGGCGCTGCCACTGACCCCGGGGGTACTGCCGACGCTGCCACTGACCTGAGCGGTGCTGCCGGCGCTGCCACTGACCCCGGGGGTATTGCCGACGCTGCCACTGACCTGGGCGGTGCTGCCGGCGCTGCCACTGACCCCGGGGGTACTGCCGACGCTGCCACTGACCTGAGCGGTGCTGCCGGCGCTGCCGCTGACCCCGGGGGTACTGCCGACGCTGCCACTGACCCCGGGGGTATTGCCGACGCTGCCGCTGACCTGAGCGGTGCTGCCGGCGCTGCCACTGACCCTGGGCGGTACTGCCGGCGCTGCCGCTGACCCCGGGGGTACTGCCGACGCTGCCACTGACCTGAGCGGTGCTGCCGGCGCTGCCGCTGACCCCGGCGGGTGCTGCCGGCGCTGCCACTGACCCCGGGGGTACTGCCGACGCTGCCACTGACCTGAGCGGTGCTGCCGGCGCTGCCGCTGACCCCGGGAGTACTGCCGACGCTGCCACTGACCTCCTGGCCGGTGAGGTCGGCTCGGCGCCGTCAGGTGGCAGGCGGCTCTGATGAGCCGGCGGCCGCCACCTGTCGTCCAGCAGACCGTACATGTTGTGCAGCGCGGGCGGGTGTGGCGTCTGGAGCGGCGCCGGCGGCGAGCTCTCGGCCGCGTCCGACACCCGGGCGTGTCCGGCCGCCACCAGCTCGTCGGCCACGTGCACGTCGGTCGCCGAGCGCGTGTCGCACAGCAGCAGCTCGCTGCAAAACTGAGCACACACACACAGTCGGTAAAACGAGCCATACAGGCAGGCCGGGCAGCGTCACCATCGGACCGTCAGCCTCGCCCACTGGCAGTGCAGTACAACAGCCAGACGCACCGAGGGACGCCACCACCCTGCCCTCAACCGGACCCTTCGACGGTCCAGCGCAACACCAGGCGAACAAACTGACGAACAGCCTAGGGAAGCGCGCACTACCGACGCTCACGGGTGAGGGAAGCCGCCATGCAACTGCGGCGGGACCCGCAACAAAGTGCCAGGACGTCGGAAACGGGGTTTGAAGCCAAACACAAGCCAAGACGTATCGCCATGGGCGTGTGTATTCGTGCCTTCGCCCATCCTTCCCCGAGTCACGCCCGTCACACCAGTCGACCCAGGTCTGACAGCGGCCCAGGTGGGTTGGTATGTGCACAGCCGAGCTGGAGGCATGACCGGGACAGCCGGGGGTGGTGACACGGCTGTATTGCCGGCGTGACGTTAGAGTCGGTAGAGCTGTGAGGATAGAGATGCAAATCCAATTCCGTAGCAAGAAAACAAAAGCTGCTTATGCACATTCGATTGGCTTCGGAAGCTTCATGTGGAGCCATTGCGTCATGGCTTCCTTCCACACCGGAGGACTGGAAAGGGGCTGCGAGCATCGCCTTGATCCCCACAGCGACCTGGGCGTGAGACCAGAAGGGGTGCTGTCCCCTCCCCACAATGCCGTTGACAGGGGACCTGTAGGGTGTTGGGTGCTTCCTCCGTGTGTGCAGTGCGTCGGCATGGGACCGGGATGGGCGCAATGTCAGCACCTTTAGCGCTGTAGACAGGAGGCCGTTCGTATCCATTCCGGCTCTAGTGTCATCGATAGGGAGCCGGAACGGGTGCAAAAAGTGCGAAAAAGTTTCATCTCTACAGTTTCGTCGGCAGTGGACCGTGAAAGTAGTGCTCGGTGCTCGGTGTTCCCTTCCGTCTCTACAGTGCCGTTGTGTGAGGATCGGGATGTGTGTACTCTTCATCTCTACAGTGCCACAGCCAGGGGATCGGAAGGGGTGCACCCTCCATCTCTACGGTGTCACAGCCAGGGGATCGGAAGGGGTGCACCCTCCATCTCTACAGTGCCACAGCCAGGGGATCGGAAGGGGTGCACACTGTGCACAGTCAGTAAGTACCTCCATCTCTACGGTGTCACAGCCAGGGGATCGGAAGGGGTGCACCATCCATCTCTACAGTGCCACAGACAGGGGAGTAGAAGGGCGCTGCTGGCGACCTAGCTCAGTCTGCCGCTGCTATGAGGCCGGCCATCATTTCAACATATTCTAACTGAAGCATTGAATAGACTGCCGACTGATTTACCAGTGCAATATGGCAACCTATGCAAAGCAGTAGTATGAAGAAGCATATTTATAGATTGGAACAATAGATGTTGTGCAACTATGTGTATTGATATATATATATAGTATATATGCATATATATGTAGATATACATGTATATATATGTATATAAATGTATATGTATATAAATGTATATGTACATACATACATACATACACACACACACATACATACATACACATGCTTACATGAATACACACATACATAAGTGTGTATATGTATATATATATATATATATATATATATATATATATATATATATATATATATATGTATCTATATACACACATATGTGCATGCATAAACATACATACACATGCATACACATACATACATGTACACATACACACATACATACACCCACATGCATACACACACATACATACATGCACACACACATACACATACATACATACACATACATACAAACACATACATACACACACATATACATACACACACAAACACGCACACACATACACACAGATGTATGCATATATCTATACATATATTTGTGTGTGTGTGTGTTTTTTTTTTTTTTTTTTGTGTGTGTGTGTGTGTGTGTTTGTTGTGGTGTGTGACCATACAAATTCATGCACGCATCCGCACATAGGCGATGCCAGTACAGTAGACATGGGAGCGGGAGGACACCGCCGGCGGCCTACCTCGGTCTGCCGCAGCGTCACACCACTGACCTCGGTCTGCCGCAGCGTCACACCACTGACCTCGGTCTGCCGCAGCGTCACACCACTGACCTCGGTCTGCCGCAGCGTCACACCACTGACCTCGGTCTGCCGCAGCGTCACACCACTGACCTCGGTCTGCCGCAGCGTCACACCACTGACCTCGGTCTGCCGCAGCGTCACACCACTGACCTCGGTCTGCCGCAGCGTCACACCACTGACCTCGGTCTGCCGCAGCGTCACACCACTGACCTCGGTCTGCCGCAGCGTCACACCACTGACCTCGGTCTGCCGCAGCGTCACACCACTGACCTCGGTCTGCCGCAGCGTCACACCACTGACCTCGGTCTGCCGCAGCGTCACACCACTGACCTCGGTCTGCCGCAGCGTCACACCACTGACCTCGGTCTGCCGCAGCGTCACACCACTGACCTCGGTCTGCCGCAGCGTCACACCACTGACCTCGGTCTGCCGCAGCGTCACACCACTGACCTCGGTCTGCCGCAGCGTCACACCACTGACCTCGGTCTGCCGCAGCGTCACACCACTGACCTCGGTCTGCCGCAGCGTCACACCACTGACCTCGGTCTGCCGCAGCGTCACACCACTGACCTCGGTCTGCCGCAGCGTCACACCACTGACCTCGGTCTGCCGCAGCGTCACACCACTGACCTCGGTCTGCCGCAGCGTCACACCACTGACCTCGGTCTGCCGCAGCGTCACACCACTGACCTCGGTCTGCCGCAGCGTCACACCACTGACCTGGTCTGCCGCAGCGTCACACCACTGACCTCGGTCTGCCGCAGCGTCACACCACTGACCTCGGTCTGCCGCAGCGTCACACCACTGACCGGTCCGCCGCAGCGTCACACCACTGACCTCGGTCTGCCGCAGCGTCACACCACTGACCTCGGTCTGCCGCAGCGTCACACCACTGACCTCGGTCTGCCGCAGCGTCACACCACTGACCTCGGTCTGCCGCAGCGTCACACCACTGACCCTCGGTCTGCCGCAGCGTCACACCACTGACCTCGGTCTGCCGCAGCGTCACACCACTGACCTCGGTCTGCCGCAGCGTCACACCACTGACCTCGGTCTGCCGCAGCGTCACACCACTGACCTCGGTCTGCCGCAGCGTCACACCACTGACCTCGGTCTGCCGCAGCGTCACACCACTGACCTCGGTCTGCCGCAGCGTCACACCACTGACCTCGGTCTGCCGCAGCGTCACACCACTGACCTCGGTCTGCCGCAGCGTCACACCACTGACCTCGGTCTGCCGCAGCGTCACACCACTGACCTCGGTCTGCCGCAGCGTCACACCACTGACCTCGGTCTGCCGCAGCGTCACACCACTGACCTCGGTCTGCCGCAGCGTCACACCACTGACCTCGGTCTGCCGCAGCGTCACACCACTGACCTCGGTCTGCCGCAGCGTCACACCACTGACCTCGGTCTGCCGCAGCGTCACACCACTGACCTCGGTCTGCCGCAGCGTCACACCACTGACCTCGGTCTGCCGCAGCGTCACACCACTGACCTCGGTCTGCCGCAGCGTCACACCACTGACCTCGGTCTGCCGCAGCGTCACACCACGGACCTCGGTCTGCCGCAGCGTCACACCACTGACCTCGGTCTGCCGCAGCGTCACACCACTGACCTCGGTCTGCCGCAGCGTCACACCACTGACCTCGGTCTGCCGCAGCGTCACACCACTGACCTCGGTCTGCCGCAGCGTCACACCACTGACCTCGGTCTGCCGCAGCGTCACACCACTGACCTCGGTCTGCCGCAGCGCACACCACACCGCAGCGCACACCACGACCCGGTCGCCGCAGCGTCACACCACGACCTCGGTCGCCGCAGCGTCACACCACTGACCTCGGTCTGCCGCAGCGTCACACCACTGACCTCGGTCTGCCGCAGCGTCACACCACTGACCTCGGTCTGCCGCAGCGTCACACCACTGACCTCGGTCTGCCGCAGCGTCACACCCACACCACTGACCTCGGTCTGCCGCAGCACCACACCACTGACCTCGGTCTGCCGCAGCGTCACACCACTGACCTCGGTCTGCCGCAGCGTCACACCACTGACCTCGGTCTGCCGCAGCGTCACACCACTGACCTCGGTCTGCCGCAGCGTCACACCACTGACCTCGGTCTGCCGCAGCGTCACACCACTGACCTCGGTCTGCCGCAGCGTCACACCACTGACCTCGGTCTGCCGCAGCGTCACACCACTGACCTCGGTCTGCCGCAGCGTCACACCACTGACCTCGGTCTGCCGCAGCACGACTGCCATCAGGACGGCGCCGTCGGCGGTCAGGGAGCGCAGCAGACGGCCGGCGGCGTCACTCCACTGGTTCAGCGCCGGCTCAATGTTCGCCAGTGAGCCCTGCAACACACGGCAATGCTGACCAGGCTCACAGACACGGCCGTCGGCGGAGGCCACCCGGAGCGACCATCAGCCGCGCTGCAGTACCCAGTCCCGGCTGGCAGCCGGGGGCCGGCATGACTGGGATTGCTAGCAATGCTGGGAAGGGGTGAACAGGGAGGCAGTATGACTGGGATTGGAAGCAATGCTGGGAAGGGGTGAACAGGGAGCCAGGATGACTGGGATTGGTAGCAATGCTGGGAAGGGGTGAACAGGTGCCGTTAGGAGCGGTGTCATTGCGAGGGGCTGCGTTGCGTATGACCATGAGCGTCACTGGGTGTGTCAGCAGATCTGAACTCCTGGGGTGGGGTTGGGGGTGGGGGCAACAAGGCGTGGCTAATCGTCAGGGAGCACCAGAGCGGTGCCACTCACAGCTAAAAATGTAAGCATCCTATTCGACGGAGAAATTAGTCACATCGTCTGTAGTACGCAACGACTGCTGCTATGCTCACAAAGCACTAATAAAACGAACCTGAGTGGAATGTGTGACAGGACCAAAACACGTTCCCGCTCACAGCCGGCGGCACGACGGTGGCGGAGAACAGAGCCTTGTGTTGCAATTGACTCACCAGATGACACGTGACCGGAGGCTCGATGAGGCTCGGCTTGAGCGGGTGGATCGAGGTGAGCGGCAGCATGAGCGTGGCGCCCGTGTCCACCAGGTACACCTGCACAGAACGACGAGCATCACCTCGTGCCTCGCACAGCTTCAACTGCATGGAAGTTCGGACTATAGACATAATCGGAGAACACACGGGCCTGATGCCGGAAATGTTGCTAGTTAGTTAGTTAGTCATTAGGGCTTTAGGGCGCATCGACTACATCGACTATGTAGCGCCTGAAAGAAGAAGGTCGTAATATTCAAGTTCTGGAACAAGCTGGAGGTAACAAGCTGATGCACCACATATCTAGCCCACGGTGCCCCCGAGTCGGTACAATGTACCGAAGCACACCTTACAGACTCGGGCTCGCTTGACGTTCCAAATGACAATGCATTTTCATCACATATCAGAATCCGTCACACCTGCACAGCCATCACCTGCGAATCTGAAAAAGCCATCACCCACGACGCCATACAATGCACTGGTGCACAATCAACGGAGAGGCGCCCCTCGCTTACACCAGCCATGACGTGATCACTGACCGACCCTTCTCCCACCTCCCTGTCTCCTGGTCCTGATCACTGATCACACCCAACTTCTGGTTCTGACGGGCCTGTCTGTAACCCCACCCGACAGGCTCGCCGTGCAGCTTGTCTTCAGTCCCGCCAGGCATCGCAGTCGTGCCGCCTCTCACCTTGGCCTGGCTGACGACCACGCCCAGCAGAAGGAGGGCGCGTCTCCAGCCGACAGCGGTGCGGGCGGCCGTCTCGCCTCTCACCCTGGCATGGCTGACGACCACGCCCAGCAGAAGGAGGGCGCGTCTCCAGCCGACAGCGGTGCGGGCGGCCGTCTCGCGTCTCACCTTGACCTGGCTGACGACCACGCCCAGCAGCAGAGCGCGCCTCCAGCCGACAGCGGTACGGGCGGCCGATAGTCAGCCGTCTCGCCTCTCACCTTGGCCTGGCTGACGACCACGCCCAGCAGCAGGGCGCGTCTCCAGCCGACAGCGGTACGGGCGGCCGATAGTCAGCCGTCTCGCCTCTCACTTTGGCCTGGCTGACGACCACGCCCAGCAGAAGGAAGGCGCGTCTCCAGCCGACAGCGGTACGGGCGGCCGATAGTCAGCCGTCTCGCCTCTCACTTTGGCCTGGCTGACGACCACGCCCAGCAGAAGGAAGGCGCGTCTCCAGCCGACAGCGGTACGGGCGGCCGATAGTCAGCCGTCTCGCCTCTCACCTTGGCATGGCTGACGACCACGCCCAGCAGCAGGGCGCGTCTCCAGCCGACAGCGGTACGGGTGGCCGATAGTCATCCGTCTCGCCTCTCACCTTGACCTGGCTGACGACCACGCCCAGCAGCAGGGCGCGTCTCCAGCCGACAGCGGTACGGGTGGCCGATAGTCAGCCGTCTCGCCTCTCACCTTGGCATGGCTGACGACCACGCCCAGCAGCAGAGCGCGCCTCCAGCCGACAGCGGTGCGGGCGGCCAACTCGCCTCTCACCTTGGCCTGGCTGACGACCACGCCCAGCAGCAGGGCGCGTCTCCAGCCGACAGCGGTACGGGCGGCCGATAGTCAGCCGTCTCGCCTCTCACCTTAGCCTGGCTGACGACCACGCCCAGCAGCAGGGCGCGTCTCCAGCCGGCGGCGGTGCGGGCGGCCGATAGTCAGCCGTCTCGCCTCTCACCTTAGCCTGGCTGACGACCACGCCCAGCAGCAGGGCGCGTCTCCAGCCGACAGCGGTGCGGGTGGCCGATAGTCAGTCGTCTCGCCTCTCACCTTGGCCTGGCTGACGACCACGCCCAGCAGCAGGGCGCGTCTCCACCCAGCAGCGGTACGGGCGGCCAGCGGGCGGCCGACGGTCGGCTGCCGGTCGGACGGCGGCGGACGGCAGCCGTACACCTCGGCCATCCGCTCGTCCAGCCGGCTCAGCTGCTCCGGCGCCGGCGACACGATGAAGTAGAACTCGCTCGGAGACACCACCTGGCCACCGTGCAGGCCACATGACATGTGAACGCCAGCACTGGCTCCAGACTGACATCACGAACATGGGACCTGGCGAGCGTAATATACACCTGCAGTGCATTACAACCACTGTGCACGGCAGTAGGCATGCAGTGCCTGACATCCATCCTTTGTAGTGGAGGTTCCAAGGGTCCAATTAGCCTGTGGAGGGTTCAATGAATGCTCAGTCGGGATAGTGCAAGACATAAACCGCAATGGCGTCAAAAGAAGCCGACAACTTGTTATATAATGGCATTGAACTGTGAAAAAACACAAAATAAGTCACGAAAATATGCAAACGTGGGGTGTGTTAAGATTGCCATCAACAACTACATATGACTACTGGCACATTTCATGGGAACCAATGCAAGGAAGCTAAACCTTTTCCAGTAGGTTCAAACAAACTTCTATCACGTGCTGGCTCTCACTCAAATCTTGGAATCACAGGACGCTGAAGTCATTGGACGTCCACAGCAAGGCTAGCCACAACGTCCTTCGCCTTCACCTCCCCACCCAATCGCACCCACTCGCCCCACAGGCGACGCACGAAGTGCCCGGCTGATTGATTATTTGGGCTTAAGGGCGCGCCGACTACCAGGTCATTTAGCGCCCATACGAAGTGTCCGGCACAACAGCGACAGAGTGCACACGGCAGTGCCACCAGCAGCGGTCGACACTCACGTGCGTGACGACCACCTCCAGCAGCGGGTAGCCGGCCTCGGTGGCCACCTGCTCTCCCCCCTCCAGCCACTGCAGCCGCTGCACGGCGTAGCGCAGCGGCTGGTCGTCGCCGGTCGGCTCGGCCCCGCCGGCAGAGTCGACGTCGGGGGTGTCGGCCGCCTCATCAGCCTTCTCCACAGCAACAGCTGGAACAGGCCGCATCCCGCGTCACCAGCGCGCACCAAAACGGCAACGCCTGACGACAACACGGCATTAAACAGGGCACGCCTGACAACAGGCAGCAACGGTCACATCGGACACCAAGACATTAAACAGGGCACACCCGACGACACCAGGGCATCAGGCAGACCACACCCGACGACACCAGGGTATCAGGCAGACCACACCCGACGACACAGGGCATCAGGCAGACCACACCCGACGACACCAGGGCATTAGGTAGACCACACCTGACGACACCAGGGCATCAGGCAATCCACACCTGACGACACAGGCAGCACCCCCCCCAAGCAGCACCCCCCCACACCGTACCAGGGTATCAGACAGACCACACCTGACATCAGGGCATCAGACAGGCCACACTTGACATGGCCAGCACTGAACACTAACGTCATGACATAGTTCCCGATTGGTTGATTCACCCATAAACGCCTGGTCTTTGAAACAGACTCCTCGATAATATTTCAAGAATCAAACAGTGGAAAAATAATTCGACGATAATGAGTCAATGATCAAAATGCTTAATTATTCGGACTCACTCTGGGTAAAGCAAAAACTATGACAAATATGACAGCGGTCCAACTTTAGGCTTTCTCACGTGATTGACATGCTAGGTGGATTTTTTGCTTCATCTCATTTAGTTCATAGCCCTTCATAAGACCCATCAATAAATGTCGAATTACTTGCCACTTTTTTTTCTCGCTTTACCCAGAATAAGTCGGAATAATCAAGGATTCTGATCATTGATATCAACCGGGGTAGAAATGTGTTTCCGCAGCCAATGAGTCAGTTCTTGTCAGGTCAGAACAACATGCCTTGCAAAACAATTGAATGCTACAAATAACGTAAACACGAAATTCACAAGAGGTGCAAAGTCTTTGCGTATGCTCGGAATAACTGTCGTGCTCTCCCTCATCAATAAATGTGTTCATTTTATATAACTAAGCCAAACATAGAGAGCCCAAGGAAAGTCATGGCGGGTCGCGCAGAGAGCAACATCTATTCGGAGCAACCTCATTAGCCTCTTGGCGTAACCCCCGTTTTCTTAAGAGCATAAAGAAGGATGTCTGGCATGGCTGGATGACTTTGCAGTGCTCCATGAACTTTTTAAAAGTAGACAAAATAGACAAGTTGACAAAAACAACGGCATACAATTATTAAACGCAGGAACATCAGGCGATTTGGTGCGAAGGGGAAATAAAAAAAAAAAAAAGGATATGGTGCTAGGCGACTTCATGTCCGTGGTCTCAGGGGTATGACGGAGCGACGGTGTGGTGGGGTATCTACCACCAGTCCGACCACGACAGACGTGGCAACATGACCACCACAGCTGATCAGGTATTCATTTGGAGGGGGCTCAAGGACGCATCGACTGCAGTAGTCAGCAGCGGCAGCCAGTGTGAGAGCACCACGGCAGGTACAGGGCGGCCCACTGACCTGTGGCGGGCTGGCTGGGACGGAGACTAGTTGGGTGTGAGAGGTACGGGTCGGCCCACTGCCCTGTGGCAGGCTGGCTGGCCCACTGACCTGTGCCGGGCTGGCTGGCCCACTGACCTGTGGCAGGGCTGGCCGGCCCGCTGATCTGTGCCGGGCTGGCTGGGACGGAGACCAGTCGGATGTGAGAGGTACGGGTCGGCCCACTGACCTGTAGCAGGCTGGCCGGCCCACTGACCTGTGCCGGGCTGGCTGGGACGGAGACCAGTCGGATGTGAGAGGTACGGGTCGGCCCACTGACCTGTGGCAGGCTGGCCGGCCCACTGGCCTGTGGCAGGCTGGCTGGCCCGCTGACCTGTGGCAGGCTGGCCGGCCCACTGACCTGTGCCGGGCTGGCTGGCCCGCTGACCTGTGGCAGGCTGGCCGGCCCACTGACCTGTGCCGGGCTGGCTGGCCCACTGACCTGTGGCAGCTGGCCGGCCCGCTGATCTGTGCCGGGCTGGCTGGGACGGAGACCAGTCGGATGTGAGAGGTACGGGTCGGCCCACTGACCTGTGCCGGGCTGGCTGGCCCGCTGACCTGTGCCGGGCTGGCTGGCCCACTGCTGCCGGGCTGGCTGGCCCACTGACCTGTGGCAGGCTGGCCGGCCCACTGACCTGTGCCGGGTTGGCTGGGACGGAGACCAGTCGGATGTGAGAGGTACGGGTCGGCCCACTGACCTGTGGCGGGCTGGCTGGCCCACTGACCTGTGGCAGGCTGGCTGGCCCGCTGACCTGTGCCAGGCTGGCTGGGACGGAGACCAGCTGGAAGTTGGCCGTCGGGCGGTGACTCGGCATCCTCCCGCTGCAGCGACACGTGCCACTCGTCGTCTCGCTTCTCCATTTGGAACGGAGGGCCCAGCGACGCCAGCGCGCCCAGCACGCCCGTGAAGCCGTAGGCGGCCAGGTCAAGGTTGCGGCCGTGCTGCCGCTGCCGCACCGAACGTTGGGTTACACCACGGCTGTGTAGATACGCGCCGTCCAGAGCTTCCCGCTCTCAGGAGAGCTGCCGCCGCATACCCCCTGCCGGCTGAATGGTGCTGCTCGACGACGAACTCGCCCGACCTACTTCTCTCGCAAGCCGACTGGCTTAACCTAAAACTACTGAGAGGTATGAAAAACCTGAAAAGTAAAATTATTCGACCTGGGAACTGAAACAACTATACTAACAAAATACTTTGGGCCAAAGCACATATCCAACCCTGCGCTACATACAGCTACAGAACATGGCGCCACCTTGGACTCTCCTCATTGCTGACTTGAAGCGACTCTGCCACGGTGCGGTGCAACTAATTATATAGTTGGACACGCATGATTGATTGATGACTTGGCCTTAAGGGCGCGCCGGCTACGAGGTCATTTAGCGCCCATGGAGGTGGTCAGGGTTGGAGTCTTTGGCGGTGGCCAAGAGCCTTGCTACACGACACATAAAATACTATCCGCCAACATCAACACAAATTAACGTGCAGCAGCACTTTCAGTTTCGACAGGAAACACAACACAAAATGACAGCATAGCAGTCGTCGTGGTGGTTTCAGTTGTTTTCAGTACCACATGTTATATAGCTGAAAGCAGTTAGTCAGAAACAAAATGACCTAAGACCACCGCACAATTCCAAAACCAAAACCCCGTCACCATGATAATCAAATGTGTGTTCATGCAGAGCATTACGTATCCAGGTCATTAGTGCGCACGGGATTTAACATTTTCCCACTGCAAACCCTTGGGTTATTAACCTTGGGCTCTTTTACGATGCATTCAACCGTAAGGTCATATAGCGTCGCCAACCTCTCACACCGATTGGTCGCGGGTGGACTCGGTGGATGCCGCCGGTTGCGAGATTCGAACCCACAATCTTGCGACCAAGAGTCCGACGCTCTACCAACTGAGCTACCGCACCCTCCCCCGCTGCAAGCCCACTTGATTAAGTGTAAGCTCATTGCATAGTGACAGGCTTCATCCTTGTGCTTCCTACCCGGTATAGCTCCATGACTTCGGTGGCCTTCACAGGATCCTCCTGCTTCTGCAGCACCGCTCGCAAGGCTTGGGTCAACTCTTCCACGCAGTCTTCATCTGGAAGCAACAGCGTGGGTCAGCGGGTGCACTCGGCATCTACCCAGTCGCCGGTCAGGCGAGCAGGACGCATACGACAATATGCGCCGACATGACGTCTCGTCAAAGGACACTGGAAGGCGTGAGAAATGCCGAACAATTTTTTTTACTTTTCGAATTCATGTTGGTTGGTTATTTGGGCTTAGGGGCGCATCGACTGCTTCGGTCATACAGCGCCCATTTATAATTCATGTTCTGAAATGGCGATAAAATAACATGAAATGACTGGGATTCGACCAAGCGCCCATAATCAGCTTTTTTCGTTTTCTTTAAACCGCTGAAGGCAACTACTGGAAGCGTCTTAACGCAGCAAGAACATGTTGGCACGACTTTCTAGTTCCACAATCCTTCTGCATTAATTATCCAACAACTTCACACGACTCAATTTTCCGCATCATTGCTCACGGGCATGACAATTAGCATACGGTTTGATATCGGTCTACATATGTGCTGGTGATCGGCACGCACTCCTGGATCTGGGCGCGTATTCCTGTGCTTTGAACGGTCGGGTGGACCGGCAGGGCACTCACAGGACACAAACTTCTGTGTGGGCGGTCGGGAGGGCGGCGCATCTCCCTGTCGTCCGGTTATTTGTTGCCGGTCGGGTCGCAGCTGAGCGGTCAGCGCCGGCACCTGCGTCACCGCGGGCCGCGGGTTAGACTCTGACCACCACACATATGGCCACAGGTCACCTTATTTCTAGACCATACTTTATGGGCGCTACATAACAAAAAATAGTCAATGCGCCATAAATCCCTAATAACTAACTAACTAGACTACTTTAATAAATAACGTACATATAACAATAGTGTGGTGCACATTATCACCTTACATGTGGGCGCTGATTAACTCATACAGCTTGCCCATAAACCCCGATAGCACCAACGATTACATTGCATAGGTATCGCGCACGTCTATTCTGCACAAGTAGGATCTTTCTTGTCTGATATGGCGGCTGACCAAGGTGCATGCGCCAGTGTCGAAAGCTCCGGGAGAGTCGAAATCATGCAACTCCACTCGACGCAGACGTTGTCACTGACTGACACTGCGACACCTTAGGCACAGCGACTCAGCCAGGCACACAACTGCTGCCCCCAGCACCGGCACTGGCCGATAGCGTCAGTCAGACACACAACTGCTGCCCCGGCACCGGCACTGGCACCGATGGCTCAGCCACGGCAGTGGGAGGCTCAGTCAGACACACAACTGCAGCCGCCGAGCACCGGCGCCAGCGCCTGACAACAGCCACGACACAGTGGGAGGCAGTCAGACGCACAACTCCTGCCCCCGGCACCGGCGCTTACTGACAACTCGGTCACGACACTGTGGGGGCTCAGTTCGGTGCACAACAGTATATAATATATATAATATACACACACACACACACACACACAACATATACATATACATATATATATACATCAATATTGACAAATGCACGCGGCACCTGGTGACAAGACTATGCGCTGATGCCTGGAATCATGTATCGTAAATAAAAAAGGTAACAGATAGTACAGCTGTGCATTGTGAGCTTCACTGAAGAAAAATTCAGGATGTCGAAACTGTTCACTGGAGGTCAACACGAAAACATCTGATAGGTGTCGTTTTCCACACAAAATCAGAATTCAGGACATTGCCGCACAGGCTTCTCAAAGCGGATCGGCTCAAACAAGGTTGGTTACCCACTGCTAGATGATCTTTTTAGCTTCTGAGTCACTCTGTGGGTGGGGCTAACTTGATGTCCACTTTTATCCCTCGGTTCCAGGCAATACTGTATTTTGGTCACTACTTTGGAAGCTCCCATACCGAGTTCAACTATTCGACCGCATCTAACCATTGACCTACGACCTGAAACGATAGTCTATGAAAACAACGATACACAACCAAGGCTGTGGAATCCAGAGACGACGTATGACGCCATGACCAGACTCACCGAACCGCTTTGCTCCCGCCGTCGGCACCGGGAATGCCTTGGTGCCGGTGGCGGTTTGCTATCCGCACAAGACTGGACAAACTCTCGAGCGTGTGTTGCATCGAGAAAAAGCCCAGGTTCACAAACAGTATCGGGGAACCAGGCTGCTCCATGAACTTGACGTTGAATTCGTCAGATGAATGCCCTGCGATAAAAGATTGATCAGAGAAATTGTGCAAATCATGCTCTACTAGCGCACAAGCACATCCGGGCTTACGGTTCGTGCA